>OMKK01058792.1:3970-45857 GCA_900302305.1 Polymixia japonica | reverse complement strand
TGATCGCCCACACCATTCCAACCAGAGAGGGTGACTGAATAAAGCAGAGGGTTAGAACCAGACTGGAAATCTTGGAATTTGCATCTTGGAAGCGATTCAGTTGTAACTGGATAATCCCATTCCCAGGGATAAACACTGTCCCTCAGCACATTGGAGGTGATGCTCCTGACTGACGTGGATTGGTCCTCCTCGTCTGAGCGTGGGGGTTTTGGGAGTAAACAGAGTAGAGCTCAGGAGGTGGGAGATTTAGAAAAGGGGTCAGATATAGCCAGACATGAGGTCAAGTGGCTCCATGCTGCGCTGGTGGAAGGGGAAACAGACAGTCCATCAGGCCAGCAGTCGTGTCAAGAAGGGAACGGCGCTGATTTGGGACAGGAAACGGCAAGCATAGCATTAGGGCTCAATAAATGGGCTGTGCAAGAGGAGTTTCCGAAAGGGTTTCTAGTGATTTAGGTGACACAACGCTAGGTTAGAAAGCCTTCCTCAATCAAAGGAACTGGATCCTTGTATGCAGGTACTGGGGCTTATGTTTGATATATGACTAGTTTTGTTGCCAGGATGTCTTTGGTAGACGTTTGAGAAAGGGAGCATTTGTGACACTTAGTGTTTTTTGGGGTCTATCTCTTAGGATTTCACGAAAAACAGCAGCAGCTGCCTTTCGGTGCAATTCAGGTCTTACACAAACCTTGTTACTTCAAGGCTGTTAGGATGGGGAATGGGGATTTTATAGTTTTTAAAACAAGCCTCTGTAAATATATATTGTTGGTGTCAAACTGATGCCCTCCCTTTAATCTCAAAGCTGCTGCTCAAGTCTTGATTGTGATTACAAATTGTGTGTGTGTGTGTGTGTGTGTGGTGAGAGCACTCGTGTTACACAGTATGTAACTTCATGCCTGTTGGGTGTCAGATTATGTGTAATTCGTATCTCCCAATGAAATGGATGTATATGTGAAAGCTACAGTGTTTTCAATATCCACTGGGCTGCATTGGTCTTACAGCCATAAACGCACAAAACTAAAGAGGCATACCTGAAAAAGCCAGTGGGCATTGGTCTGGTGACCAATTGTATTTTTGTAACTTGTTCAGTGGGATCGGTGACGTCTTTGAACTGATCACCTTATCAAAATAGCTTTAGAAGCCGTTGTTCACAATCAGCATTTACTCTGCTTTCATCATCTCTCCCTGCTGTAAAGCACTGCGGTGAGGTAGAGGTCAGGTCACTGCAGCTTCTGCTTTGCTTTGATGTACAAAATTGTTGTCGTACTTCCACTATTTCGTTGCAGAATTGCACTTTACATTTACATAACTCACATGCCGCAAAGTTTACCTACAGTTAAAACTGATATTTCCTCATGAAACCTGTATTTAATTTAATTTCATGTTGTGGAGCTAATGTGCCTTGTATCAGGCTTCATTGATACTGGCAAACATGTATATAATTATTCCTTAAAGCCCCACTGAGCACAGAAACTGAAACTGTTAAGTAGTCATAAGAGTCATAGCTTTCCCATCATGCCCTGCTGTCTTAATACTAGGTCATTTGGCCTATTTTCCACCTTTTTTTCCTCACCTTTGTTACTCAGTCACAGTCAAACTCAATCAGCACTTATAAAGCCATCCCATGCTTAGATTTCCATGTGGGAAATACCTTTTTAGACAGTGGAACACTGCCTATAAACTGCACCATCTGATGGAAATCTCTTCTCCCTCTTTGTGCTCTATGCCTTTCCACAATCTGACGTGTTCAAATTGGAAGACTCAAGTGTTTATTGTGATTTTGTCATGGAACAATTGAGCCTTCTTTCTGTTATTTGGAAATGAGGCATCCTTTTTAATGACATGCGCGAAGCTTACGGCTGCATGCTCCTGCCCAGCCCAGGTGAAAAAAAAGGTTGCTTCCACTGAATGGGTCAAAATGTGATTTGTAAGCATTGTGACACTGGATACACTGAGGACAATCCAGGCAGCCTTAATGATAATATACCTAAGCAATCCTCCCAGCCAGATGGTACCACCACCTTCACCTTCCTTGTTCTTATCTTTTACCCAATCTGACAGCGCCCCTGTTATCTCACTACTTTATTTCCAGTTCCAAAAAAACAAACTTTGTTACAACCAGAGCTGCATGTGTCTAAATATATTTTGGGTGTACAATTCAATAATGCAGATGCAAGTTCTGTAAAAAGATGTTTTCAAATCTGTAAAATATTTAAATAAAGAATATAGTATTTATTATCCTGTTGTATTTTATTTGATCAAGTTTCATTTTCACAGGCTTGGCTCAAGTGAGATGCAGGCCAGTTGCCTCCTAGGCAGAATTTTCCACTAGGACATGATCTAGTTGTAAATCTGCATCAACCAGAGTGAGGGGGTCACCTCACCATGAACTCTGGCTGTTCTGTGCTCTTATGCAAGGAAGAGAAAGATAATACTAAAGAACGCTCCGCCCCAATTTGCCTGTTTAGTTCTACATTCCTCAGACC
Organism: Polymixia japonica; assembly: GCA_900302305.1. Lineage (NCBI taxonomy): Eukaryota > Metazoa > Chordata > Actinopteri > Polymixiiformes > Polymixiidae > Polymixia > Polymixia japonica. The sequence continues at coordinate 43,374 of OMKK01058792.1, read as the reverse complement.
TCAGGCAGTCAGTCAGGCATGCTACACATTACCATCAACAGGCAGGTATGGCCTCTCCAGGCATTCAACTAATGTTTCATAGGTGAGACTACTGGTCTTTTTTACTTTTACTTTAAAAAAAAAAATGTTTATGTAGCAAAACAATTCAGCCATTGAAATCTCAATACATTTACCAAATTTATTTATTTATACCTCTCTCCTGTCAACATTTTTTTTGGGGGGGGGAATCAACTCTTAAAAACATTAAAGGCAACTGATGAGTCAACTAATATGCATAAACACATCACAACAACTTTTTTTTAATATTCTTTTTTACAGCATTCATTCTAACTTAAATGACGGAATATTAAATTAGAAATAAGCAGTGGGTAATGGCTCCACGGTTAGAGCGAAGGGCTGCCTACAAGGTCTACCTCCACATCCTCCTCGGTGTCACTGAAACATGCCAGGACAGGCAGCCTAGAGGCACAATCATCATCAGACAAGGCCCCGAACAGGAGGGAGCAGATCTGAGTGAAACAAAATGACACAACACAGACACAAAGACCTGTTATTGTAGATTGTTTTCGTTTTACTGTTATTCAACCAGGCAGGTCACTTAAAAAAAACATTTGTTTCAATTACAGGGGTTATGTGGCAAAGATATATCCCCCCATAAAGCATTAAATAAAACATCTGCCAGACTAAAACATTCAACACTGTGGGACAACAGTAGATACCAGAAAATCATAGGAAACGGCATGAGCACAATTAGGACAAAAAATGCTGGCTGTTTGGTCTTTGTGATTCAGGCAAAAGGGTTGATTTCTTAGGGATGACCAGTTACCTGACCTGTCAGATGGTTTCCATCTGTCGCATTCACAGTCACCTTGCTTGTGTTTAATAGTCACACCAAGTATGGCGAGGCATTACGGTCATCTGGGCGTGCTTCCAGTTGAAGGTCAAAGCTAAAGGCTATTAGCACTTTGGCACTTGACAACGCACCACATCCCACTGGGTGTGAAGATTCTAGAACATACAAGCTTCTAGGAACAAACAGGCTGTACAGAGTTTCAACAGCAATTTAATGAGCCCCAGTGGAAGTAGGCTCTTCCGTTACCTTGGAGGAGGCAGGAGTTATGATGGCGGTGGCACGGCCCCCGTCGGGGACGTCGTGTCTGTCGGAGTGCTCAGTCAGGTGTTTCATCAAGACTTCTGGGTACACCGGTGGGATTCCCTGGCTGGATGCTATCCGCTCAGTCACATCAGGAAGGCCCTGGGGGGTTCTGCTATCAGCCTCACATGAACCCTCTGGCAGACCAGCAGCATTTCCACACCTGAGAACACAGCAACTAGGACTATGCTCAGTCCACATTAAGCACAGGCTGCCTGTATATGGCTTTTTCATCAAAAACCCACAGGTAATGTGTAGGAAATGACTATTGAGATATTAAAGAAGTAGTTTTAAAACAATAAGAGAATATTCCAATAACAACACTGTTGGGAAGATGAGATACGTGTGGCGTACAGTGCCATGTTCTCTAGCAAGAGGACCATTTTGTCTCACTTTGTAGGTAAAATAGTGACCTCACATTATGTTCGAGTGAAACTTTACACTCTGTGCCGGCAGACAGGCCCCTGTGTCTGAAGGAGGGTAGAGAGGAGGGGGCGGAGTCTAAGAAACACCAGATAGGGTGGAGACTGGAGATAAGTAGTGGCCATAGAGGAAACAGTCACGCAACCCTTCTCTAGAACAGTAGGCATAAGGCAGAGACACAGGCCGTCTTTCTGGGCAAACGATGATGGGGAACAATGCCCTAGGAGTTGCCTTAGCATCATTGCTTCAACCACAAAGGAACATATTGTTGCCAGGGAACATTTCAATAGTTATTCGACCGTGTGTCTCATTTTGTCGCATGTTGACGTGACTGTTGCCCATCTGTGGTGCGCAAAAAGTTAAACACCTTATCCCATTTACTGGTGGTTTTTGCTGTCTGCGTAACTTCTTGCCGTCTGTGTAAAATTCAGAAGATTCTATGTATTCACACGTACAGAAATAATTATGAACGGGATATGTAAACAACTTACCTTGAACACGACCACAACATGAGCTACTACCGCAACAACACGGCAACACGCTCCATGACATCAGAGAAATGAACAGGCCAGACCAGCATTGCACAGAGGAACACCACAGCAGGAGGAAAACACAACGAGCTGGTTCTAAAATATCCCCAAACAACCTCAGGCTCTGGTTAAACTTTAATACGTCCCGAAGACAAGCACAAAGGTAGGTTTTGCTGCCAAAAGCATGTCCTGAATAACAAAAACACACGGGCTGCGAAAACTACACAACATATGAACGATTAATTTGAAAACTAAAAGAAAGTAAAAGTCCTAAAAGAGATTAGTTTGTAGCTTAATGCCTGAGGTGTGGGGACAGCAGCGTCTGCCTGCTCATCAGGTCAGGGATGTCGTCATGGACTCCTGGCAGCGCACCGAAGGAAAGGGAGCTATAGATGACCCAGTTGTTTGACAATCCAGCTGGGACTGGTGCAGCAAATCCCACCCCTATAGCCCACAGCAGAGTACAGCAGAGATACAGCAGAGACGGACAGGCCGGCAGAGTTAGTTGAGCCGCACATCAAAACATCGGCAGAAAAGCAAAACAGGTTAGTGTGGGGGAGTGAAGGGATTAGAGGCCATCAGCCTGTCAGGCTTCTAACCCTCACGCCTGCTTGCCCCATATATCTCTGTTACAGACATAAGGCTGGATGCTGTAACTATACGCCCTCTCAGGAAGCTTAAAAAAAACAATGAGGGCAAACCACCTCGACTGGTTGCCAGGGGGAAAGCTACGGTAGAGCCCTGTAGAAAGATTAATCTATAGTCTGTAATACTCCGTCAGTAAATCTGTGAAACTAGGGCTACAAAGGCTTCAGCTGTGACAACGATCCTGCCTAGGTGAAATAACATGGGAACTTTCACAAGAAGAATGATTCTTGCCCTTATCCATGCTATTAGATTCTTGAGTGCACGACAAAAAATTAGGTGGCACAGTCGGAGTCAGAATAACGGCAACACGTGGCATTAGATGTGCGTCTGTCGACAGTGCAATGTTACGGAGTCACCGTAGTGTCGCTTACCTGGGTGTAGTAGGGATCTGGGCCTCTGCAGCCTGAGAGACGTCACTGCTCTCAAGGTCGACAAGAGTAGCCAACACCATGCAGGCCTCCAGGACCATGTCCTCCACCTTGAAGCACACGGGTCTAAGTACAACAACAATACGACATCCGTGACAAACAATAAGGATGATGACCACATCAGCATTTGGGGGAACTTTACATTCCACTGGTTACAAATAGCTGATTTCTACAATTCAATTTTTCCAGTCAACAGGTTTTCTAGAACAGGAAATTACTGTTACGGTTGCTGTTAATAAGGCTGTAAAAGTAGACACTTATCAACCACAGGCAAAATTCATCAATTCTCCAAATATGGCTGCTGGCTTGTGTTCATTTGCCACTCTTTGGAGGGCCTGTGTTCCAACATAGGGCTGGGTTAGTGGGGCGTCTATACAGAGTGGCCTTGTTCACTGTAACCCGAGATACGACAGGCACTTAAGCTAACCATAACGGCCCACAGACGTACTTTCCTGCAGCACCAAAGTGGATAGACACCGGTAGGCCATGTGACTCTGCGAAGGACAGTAAACCCTACGAATAAAAACAAAAATAGTGCAGCAATTGATTGGCCATCGTTCATACATTCATGCATGCATGCACATGTGGCATAACCATAACCTTAGAATAACCGGTCATCCAGAGTGGAAAGGCACTAATCTTTTCGGCGAAGAGATTAAAGAGACATTTAACACTGACAAGTAAGACCAACAGAAACTTAAAGCCTGGCTCTTTATCTGTCCAAACTCATTTTCATGCTAGCAGGAGCCCACATGAGTGCAAGAAGCTGTTGAAGGTTAGCCTGGCTAATGAGGAACCTCACCACGGGTAGCCCGTAAGACATTTTCCAAGATATTAGGGACAAGATTTGTTGGCGTTAATGCAGCTCAAGTCTCATTAGTGGGATCAATACATGGTCATCCAAAGCCTATTCACTCCTTATTTATAAAGCCAGCTATCAGACAGGAAAGAAAGGAAGCAAGTTTGGGGTTGTTTATTTAGAACTTGTAATGAACCACCACACATATTTAGATGAACTAGTGCGGTAATGACATAATTGAACTTAATGATATTATGTTTTGCATTGACTATAATTATAAAAATATGAACACAACCTAAAGGTCCATCCTCCATTTTTTAAAAGCATAATCTTACTTTGCTATAAAGTTATGCATAAAAAAATAAAAATAATAATAATAATAATTTTATGCTATTCATATATCTAATTACGCTTTCAATGTACTGGGATAACTCACTGGGGTCATATGATCTTTGCTATAAAGTCACAGTCTGCAGGGGAGAGTTGAAAATGATACAGAGTGTCGGGTACAGAGACTTCAGGACACTTGGGTGGCCAGATTCCAGAACCATAAATATTAACCCTCTTAAAGACTAAATAACCCTGGATACCCAAACACACACACACACTCGCATGCATGCATGGACAAATGTGCCTAAAAACACACAAGTGCACACACATGTACACGCGCGTGCACACACACACATCAACACAACATCAACATCAACATCAACACCCACACACTATTCAGGGTCTCATGTGGCATAAAAAGGGACCATCCAAAAATAACCACCTTACCCTCAACTCCTTCAGACAGAAGGTAATATCTGAGTCCACTCCAACCTGGTAGTAGTCAAACTCACTGGGGTGTAAACACATCTCAGTGTACATCATCTTCTTATGGTCTGCAACCAAAGCAGACATGGGACAAAAACCAGTATTTTCAGATGATTCTTAACAATGGTTTCAACTTGGTTGGAGATGAGTGAGGTTTACCCAATCAGGACAATTCCAATGATATACTACATTGGCTTTCAAATAGTCTAAACTTCCCTGCATCCATTCTATTGCCCTGTTTGTTAAGCCCTATCCATCTGGTAATCCCAGGAAGTTAAAACAATATAATTTATTTGCAAATACTATTTGATCCAGGTCTGTTACAAACAAATAATTTGTAAAAAATGATTTAGTGATTAATGACTTGTACTTTTGTCCTCGTTTTATTATAGGTCTGTACAGGACTGTTTACAAGAGCTATCAACTCTGCAGCAGCTCACACACAGTACAGTGAGTGAAACACGGTGTGCAGGTGGGGGACAGAGAAAGCTCACCATTTCCCTCCTCGTAGTAATTTCTCAGATTGACTCTCAGAGGAGTCATGGACAGAGTGATCTCCTCCTGGGATGCTGGGAAATGCATCACCATATCACCCAGTAGCCTGGAGAAATAGGGACAAAAACAAACCAGAGTAAATAGTTAAGAGTCACAGCGACTCCCTTATTGATTTGACCAATAAAATCAACTTCAGTAATGAAGAGAAGATGTAGATGAAGGAGAGAAGACATCTTAAAGAGGGATTTTTTAAGCCTTGAGACAACTGAGATGGATTTTGCAAAAATGGGTGCAGCTCAATAACAGGAGGGCGTTTCCTGGTGTTTTGTATACAGAGTGTCTAGTAAGCTATCCATGTACTACTACTACTACTACTACTACTACTACTACTACTACTACTACTACTATACTACTACTACTATACTACTACTACTACTACTACTACTACTTAGTCACCAGGCTTTCTAGGTGCTAGCTTGTTAACATAAAGCCAGGCTATATAAGGCTATGGAGGTGCTAACCTGGCCTGAACCTTCAGCACATTAGGACAGAGGTGTGAGGGAAACACTGCCTGTAGAGCCTCGCTCTCGTGGAAACCCAGGTTGTGGGTTTTAGTGATACCTGCCACAGAAGTAGAGAAAGGATATTTGGAGCATACTGCCACCTAGTGCTACCAATATGCACTAACACCTCGTCTGCATCATAGTGCTGATGACCCACAGGACGGTTTGTGTCTCTTCACTTCACCTATAGCTCATTAAAAAGAGAATATTTTAAGCAAAAATGAGAAAAATGGTAAAAGGAAAAAAACACTTTAAGTGGAGGGTCAGATGTTTTAGAAGCCAATGATGATCAATGATGAAGCCACCTCATAAGATGCTTCAAAGGTTTTCACCCCAGCATTTCAGTTTCTGATTCTGTTTACATTTGTTAACACTGCTACTGCAACAGTGCATTTACTTCTGTTAATAAAACTGTCAGAAAAGAGAGGTACGAAACCAAATGGATAGGTTTCTAAAAAATCTTACCTTTTAACATGCAGCTAACTAATGGCATAAAATGTAGTATTGTTCCCTACCGTGCCTGCAGTAAAACCGGAATAGCACTTGGTTGCCTGGAATGTTGATTGATACCTGACATCGGTCCACATTACGCTCAATGGAAGACAAGCACCGAAAAAGTGGGAGCACAGACTAAAGGACAAATGAGATCTTTGAGATATTCTTTACCAGTACTTCAAAATTATGAACATCAAGGTAATCCCTGTAGAATCATGTAATGTGTCATTGATATTCTTAATAGGCATCTTTGAGGAGTGATTAACTTTCCCTTAAATCAGACTGAGTTCAAGGGAAACACCATTAAAGCTTCAGAATTAATTCACCAGTGCCCAATATACTGTACCTTCATGACAAGTTTGCATTTGACTGTTGGACAGTCCTGCCCTGGTCCTGTTCCGAGGCTGTACTGCTGGAAGAACAGTGGTGAGAAGACGAAGCAGGCATAGGCAGAATGAGCTGCATTCACTGACCTCACCGCCAGCTGTGTATGAGGTAGAGAGACAGAGAGAGAGAGAGAGAGAGAGGGGTGTTAGAGATAGAGAGTATTTTAAGTCTGTGATAAAACAACATTGGTCTCTCTGCAGTCTGTGCTGCTTACCCCTGTCCGCATGGGATCCAACCATAATTCATCTCCAATTCTCGACAGGGCATGAATAGCCTTTCCAAATGCTGTAAAACAGAGTTGGCGAGATTAGCAGCTTATGAAATTAGTGAACGCGTACAGTTAATATGTAAATGAAGCCACCTATAGCCTTTGCTTGACGTTAGCTCAACTGGCAGTGAACCTTGCCTGTCAACAACAGGACCAAAACACAACACAAGCTAGCTAACCTGTCCAGTTAATGCTCCATTCCTGGCAAGACTATCAGCTAATAATTTTTTTGAATTTAGCTACAGTCTACTAGCCTATAACAATTACCTCTCACACAGTTGCCTTCAATTACACAATTCATGTTTTGTGATGACAGAGATGCTGCATGGCCTCTCAGGGGCCAAAGGAGTGAAGAGATCTGGACCCGGAAGAGAACTGATGACGTCATATGACGTCAATTATAGCGCAGGTGTCGCGCTGCCCCAGAAAGCGAGCGGATCCAGATCATAAAATCATATAATTTTAGCCTAAAAGACAAAGAGCAAAAATCTCTTCTTAAATAAAAGTAGAAATACCCGGATAGAATATTACTCTGGTAAAAGTAAAAGTCCACCATTAAAAAGTCTACTGAAATGAAAGTATATAAAAGTATTTGACGTTAATTATACTTAAATATAAAAAGTAAATCTAGACATCTATATTATTTTATCATATTTCAGCACTTGGTAGGCTTAAATCCTTGATGCATTAACCTCTAAAAGTGAATAGGGTTGTTAAAAGGATTGGTGGTGCACTTCCTGGCTTTGAATACTTCCTCTTAAAGTAGACAGGCTTGAACTTTGAAAGTGCATAATTTTCATGGTCTTATCTAATGTTTTATATGCAAAACCAAAGTAATTAGTAACTGCAGGGTTCAGATAAGTGTATAGTGGAGTAAAAGGCAGGATGTTTCCTTTTGAAATGTGTTACGACCTGGCTTGGGGAAGTAACATGAATGAAGTTAGTTTAACCAAAGTCGGTTTATTAAATACACAAACAAAGGAAAACAAAGAACAAATAAGTAGCTCTACTCAATTTAGAGTATGTTCAAAGAAAGGTAGGTATAAAAAGGCCTCAATAGAATAATTATTGTGAAAGCTTTATTTTGAAACAGAGAATAGCATGAGGAAGGATATTACAAAATAATAAAAGTAGACTCACTATTCAACTAGTGGAACCAGGTGTTACAGAGAAAAATATAACCCTAATCACACTATTCCTATAGGCCTCTAAATTTAAGAAAGGACACATTTCTTATAAAAAAGTCATAACATTTCATGAAACAGCACAAAGGTATTTAATTCAATAAGATATGGGCTAACATAAAGATGAATACAGAGCACTCACATAAAGGTTGTTAAAAGGTTTTTAAATAGCATATCTTTTGCTATAGGTAGTAAATCTGTCATCTGTTAATTGACCATTTTTGGAAGGATGACTTCAGAGTGAAGTGTGCTGCTGCTGATTTTTCTCTGATCATGTGGCTTCGTCCTCGATCCTAAATCTTTCGCAGCATCCATTTGGAACAGACACTTATCTTTATGCAGATGATCACACCGTCTTTTATGGAACTAGAAACCTACCTAGACCTAGAAAACACATCACAGTATTAGATGGCTGCTAGTTGTCAACTGTTCATTTTGAAGCCAGCAAGATGTGACCCACCTGATTTAATGTACATGTGCACAACATCGAGATAGTGTTGCTTCATCTGCCGTCTCATGTGCTCTGTACTGTAAACATTGGCTATACTGTAAAGGTAGCGTTTCTGTCCAGTTGGAAGGGCTGCATGCTAAGAGACAAAGCTTGTTGCAAAAATGGCAAAAAATATCAACCTTGTTGCATGAGAGAGTTACTGCATCCCAATCACACCATCTTAGTCAACCTCAAACATCAACCACAACAACAACAATAATAATAATAATAAATTGCAAGATTTCCCTGTAAGAAAGGTGCTGTCATCATACATTTGGGAATGTGTATTGTCTTTATCTGCTGGTTGACCTGTCTTTCTGTTTGCACATTGCTTCCTTGATGACTATGTCCACATTCAAAGCCTGTTGAATGCAATATGTTTAAGAAAGAATAGCTTTTTATTTTGAACAGTTCAGATTATCCAGTGTCCTAATTATGCTGCAGATGCATTAAGCAAAATTTTGTTTGTTAAAGGGATACACTTCTAAGCATTTGTTGAAAATGTAAATTGTTTATGCAATTCAAAGCATATTGTAGGCTTAAAGTATTGGTTGCTATAAAGCCTGTTCAGAAAGGTGACACAAGACAAATAATTAAAAACCTAAAATGCATCTGACTGGCAATTTTAGACTGCAAATTTTGACTATCTATGTGGTGATTTGAATGCAATGAACTGATGAACTGACTGTTCATAAGATTCATTACATTCCTCATCTAAAAGAATAACCAATTACTATCTGTAATTATCTCAGCGTAAGTTCAATCCTTTTTAGAATTACTGTTTCACAACAAGACAAATCATAGCGTATAGGACTCTTGGCCTACTGTCCTTGCATGTCCTGCTGGATTCTGCAGATCTAAAAATAAACTTTTGAAAAAGGAAACAAAACTTGACAGCTACATCTAATTATTATGTTGTAGTCTTACCTTACTAAAATGTCACCACTTCCATGTTTCAAGTGGTTTTCGTTTATCAGATGCTCGACAAAATAACCCGTTTTCTCATTGTTACTTGTAATGTAAATATTTCCTGTCTATGTCACTGAGTGATCGCGGGCATCTTTATGGCCTCATTCAGTACAGTATAATGTGTTCCAGCCAGCAGAGCCAATTACTGTGAAATAAAACCAGCCCAGGGTTCCGATTACAGAACAGAGGTCTTATATGCTTGAACCCCCTACATTTTCTGATCTAAAGTATTAAACGCAAACAAACATTACACATCACTCTGTCCAAGTTAAGTTTACACACTTTATTGAGCATCATGTCTAATTTACATTGCATTAACATAAAATGAAAAATAAATAAATAAAAAAATAATAATGGGATTAGGGTTGATTACCTGGACACACCATTTTCAGAGTGTATTGCTTAATGACATTTCAAACGCACCGAGTCTGTGCAAATACAGTGAACACCGGTCAGAGGAGGTCATGGTAGGTTAGAAAATTCAGAGTTAAAAGGTAATGTCAACAGCAGTTATGTGATCATCATAAAGTCTACTGAAATCTACTAACTGTACACATCACATCCACTCATAATGTACTAACAATGGTATGCCACTTAAATCTAGCCGACTCCTGCAAATCTGATAGCATGCGCCATTTGGTCATTCAATGTCAGTCACAGATCATTCAGTCATGTGATAATGGTACCATAAGTAAAAAGACGTCATCATGGTTTAATGGTTTAGCGACACCATCAATTAAACTGGAATTAAAAATACATTGGTATCCAGCCCCTACTCCACCCAAATTCAAACAATGATTGCGTATGTTTTAAAAATATAACCTAGGTGGAGGACATTGTAAATTCTCACTCAGAATACTGTATTATACTATACTAACTTGTGATTTAATTGCAAATCTTACAATCTGATTTAATTGGGTGGGGAAAAACAAATGGTGATAAACATTTCTGTAGGATCCAACAGAACTGTAGATGTTCACAGAGCTAAAGAAGTTCATTAAATGATCTAAATACAGCCCCCAGGATCTAAATCTATGAGTGATTGTGAATTATACATCTCATAATTAACCCACACATTAATAATAATAAGCCAAATGTGCCACCACAAAAGAAAAAGATGTGAACCTAGCCTAATCCTATGCTGGAGCCCCTAACATTTACCATGTAACCCAATACATAAAATGACCATAATCCTCTTCAAATTTGTTATCCTTTCAAATTGAGGTAAGCTCAGATGCAGGTTTGACCGGTACACCCGTAGAATAATCACATTTTAGGCTGTCCATGATTTAGGATTAACATTGTGAAAAGACATTAGACTGACTGACACAGTAACTAATAGACATCTTGATTATCCATATGGGCCATGTCTTAAAGAAGGTTTTGAGATTTTAAAAGCACATCTCGTTGATCACTGGTCAGGCCACTTTTTTAGGCAATTCAAAAAAAATGTCTTCACAACAAAGTTAATTTCTACTCCTCCTATTAGCGTTAGTTAGCAGTTCAAGTCAATGGTGTGTGAAACCATCCCTGTCAAAATTGAATGCAAGCCATTCCATTTTTACATCCACTGCTAGCAATGGCAACAATAAATAATAGAGCTGTTTAAGGGGATTTTGTGATTACTGGCTTCTTATGCCACTGACTTGCAGAAGAATTGCTAACACATGCTAATAGTAGGCCAGTGCCCATTTCTCCAAAACAAAAACTTCTAAAAATCCACAATCTCTCCATTTTAACAAGTGCACTCAAAGCCTCCTGGAGGGCAGAACCTCCACGAGGAAGTCAAGCCAAAAAAAAGGCAGCAGTGATTCAATGACAGTGCTGAAAATTATGACATGTTTTTACAGGATTTTGCTGGGCCAGCATTATTTTGGTGCTAGGTGTGCACAAGAGAGGACAAGTGATGACTTAATGATAACTGGCTTTCATTTGTTTTTTACACAATAATATCCACTAAATTGCATAAGAAACCTGGTATAAAGTAGAAACTGTTCAGCAGCAGATAAAAAAGCAAGTTAATTTACAGTAGTGACATATCTTACATCATTATATTTTCAAAATAAATAAAATTAAATATACAATTCCAGGTAGGAAATAGGTAAATTTCGCTGGTAGGGTTCTAGAATTGGCTCATCTTGCGTAAAATGACAACCTCTCATGGAAAAATGGTTGGAGCCAACCAATTCCTTTGACTGGCAAAAGAAGGGGTGCAAAAGCCTTTTGCTGAAATCTTCCCTCAAGGCATTTCCTTTAACTGGATAAAAAGCGACATTTTAATTAATATTTCTTCCATAAGCAAGTTCTCGAGCTATTTAATGTATATAATATATAGATCTAATTCAGCTGAAGCGATTCATTTACTTACCCTGGAACTTAGCAATTGTGTCTGACCCCTAATCAAATGCCATTTCTTGACTTTTTCTTACACAGCGAGCTACTTTCCTCTTGAATTCACCATTGGGGTCCTCCCTCCACTCTTTCTGTAGGAGTAACATACAATTACTTCAATGACACATTCTAAAATTACTTGAACTGCCAAGATAACAATAACAAAACGTGAAATCACACTTTCAGTGGACATGGAAAAGTAGTAGAACTCACTGCAGCATCCACATTAGCTGGTGAATCACTGTTGGGGTCAGCCAGCATAGAGATTACACTAATCATGATTGTTTCTACTGTGTGAATAGGAAGCCAACGTTCCTCAGGCTTCTCATATCCAAATTTGTCTTCTCCAGGCTCATGCAGAATTGAGATACAAACATCCCCATTCTTTGCAACTGTGAAGGAGTAAGAAATGTTTAGGTGTACATATTGCATCTATGGCTATAATTAAATACACAAACCGAAACCCCACATTTTAGCTACAAAAAACATTGTTGCTGAATCACAACAAATTTTAAATCAACCCAATAATTAGCTGTTAAAAATCATACTAGCATGTTCTTACAATATGACAGTGATAATGATGTTAAATTGCCATGGCTTAAGACTCATTGTTTCATGTATTTACCATTTGGGTGCCAGATTTCAGTGATGAACTTCATTTTAGGAGGCCGTAGTGGATAGTCATAAGGAAAAGTCAAGTATGCTTTAAAGAACCCACCTTCACTGTAATAGAAACAAAGGACAAAAAGAGGAAAAGAAATTAAGATAAAGATTTCAAACTGCATATACACTAACTTCACAACCTAAATATCTCATTGTAAAAAAATGCTTTTGAAATTATACCCTCACTTACAAAAGGGTGTCTTGCGGTCCTATGATGACAACTTCCCATTTGTATATGTCTTCATCATCTATCAGACCAGCTGAAAAGCCCTCCACTGGGTTCTTGTTGAGCTCTGAAACAAAGACACATAATGTGAAACACCTAAAGAAAAAGGCTTCTGTTGTTACGACCATTTAAAGTTTGGAAAATTGTGCTTAAATTATAGTGCAATCAGCAAGTCAAATGAGGTCATACTGCATACGGGGATGGGGGCTGCCATACTCTACCCTGGTACAAAGTTTCATGTCTATAGCATGTAGGATCTCACAGGAGATTGGACATTAGAGAAACACCACCACCACTAGTAACAACGATGGTAATAATGATGATAATGACAAACCAGTAGGTGAACAAAAGATTTAACACCTGAACGCTGAAAAAATGCGTATCACCACCGAATACAGATCAGACACCAGTTAAGGTTAGATATTATCTTTTATAGCCAGGCGATGAATGTGTTAACTGGCACAATATGTTATTTGCGAAGCCACTTGTTTGCCAGTGAAAGGTTTAGTTTGATAGCTAACGTTAGCTAGACTAAGTAACCACTGACAGATGGGACCATGTACTGATTATTCCTTTGTTCCTTTGCTAACGTAAAGCTAACTAATGTCGAACTTGCTAGCGGTTAGCAAGTGTTGGCGTTGCGTTTCAGCGTTAGCTAAAAAGCTTATGTTATTTGAACATTTCCGTGTATAAAAGACAATATTTTCACCGACGATAACAACAGCTTTTAAACAGGGTTGCGGCGACACAACAAGCCTTTCTGTTTCCCAGTTAGTTATCTATCTTTACGCCAGTAAAGCTGGAAGCTAACCTTTAGCTGCTAGCTAGGATGCTTTTTTTTGCTGGGTCTATGTGTTTATTATTCAGCATTTTGCTATATTACCTGCCAATTGCTTTCGAAGAAGTAATGCTGATTGTTCAGTCATGGTATGTGGACTTCAACAAAATATATACGTTGTGTTGCCAAATGCTACCAGAGAAATTAGACTGAAATCGGATTTTTGTCCTTAGCTGACTGATTAGCTAGCTGCTTCCCTCTGTTTTGACAGAAGGTTCAGCCAGAAAGAATACAGGCGAAGCGAGAGACTCCACTTCCGACTACTTCCACCTTCTCTTAAAATCCCATCAAGCAGACTAGATCGCGGCTGCGGTCGAATAGTAAAAAAAAAACGCCCTACGTCCTTTCCTAACCACTTTTCCTTGACCTCGGTGGAAAACGTCATGAGGTCAAGGAAAGATGTGAAGGAGAATTCATAAGGACTTAGGAAAGGATAACAGCGGTGCTAAGAGAATCCGACTGCACTTATACTGGACTACATAAAAATGTGACAGTGGATGTTATTGATGGACTACTAAAAGTGCATCTTAGATACTTCGCCATGTGCGTTCTTAACATGTTGTTTCATGCAGGCTATATAAACATGGACAACCCGGTGAAAAATATTACTTTGTTACCAAGGTTGGAGTTTAAATTAAAAAAAAGAAAAGCTACCATCACAAAAGTGAAACGAAATGGTTGTCACATTGAGAATGGTTGCCACTCATATTTATCGACATGAATCCCAATTAGTATGATTGTGTGCAAAAGGCTCAAGGAACATGAAGATGTACAGTATGGCTTGTAGAGAACAACCTCAGTAGAAGGTTAAACAGTCAATTTCTAACACGTTAAGTTCCAATTGATTTCCCCAGTTTGTGTTCACCCATGACCAGAATGAAGTGTTATCAGTGTGTATTGTGAAGATGTTTAGTTACTGTTGGTGATTTATACCGCAATGCCATAAATTTACCAGTGAGTTTGTATTGAGTGATAACCTTTATCCGTCTGTATGTGTCGCCTATCGAGCAGCGTTCATGTAGATTACAGTCTTTCGTATCCATTTATCCATTTATTTATTTCATGACATGACATGTTTGACACGATAAACATTTTAAATTTAAACAGTTGTATGCATGTGCAAAATGATTTCCCGACCTATGCTCCACCATGTTTGGTTCCATCTTGGCGGACAAGGGTTTCCCTAGGCTGAATGGCGTGTGAGCTATCTTGATATTTAAACTCGATCATCTTTGGTTCAACTACAATGGGTTATTGCAGACTATGGAAGTAACGTCGGCGTTCAGAACGGGGTTAACAGCGCAGCCTTTACCTGTCCTAGTTCTGTGCGTGTTACGACAGACACGTTGTTTTTGGTTCCGATTCATTTCGTCCAGAGCTGCTTATTTTGTGCCCGCATGTAACGTTATTGTTTTTTTCCACCCATGGGCAATTCACTCGCTCACCTGCTCCAACAGCAGAAGATATTAAAGCTCAGCTGGCATTCCTTTCTAATTGTCTTTGTAGACGGGGTTGCTGTGGTCGTTTTCACCTCGTACATCGTCACAAAAGTCCTGATTAGTTTTGTATTGATGAGGGAGTTAGAACTGTGACTACAGAGTTAGAACTGCTTTGAGCCTAACTGCACCCACTGCATAATTTTATTATAACATTTATAAAAATTAAAAATTGGGCAAGGGGCTTGGGGGATGTGTGAGGCAGGAGGGCAGGAGCCCTTTTTTTCAATATGCATTTCATGACGTAAATAAGTCCCAAATGGTCGACTCTACCTCAGCATTGCAGCATTGGCCTTGCAAGGCTCAGTTTGATTTAAAACAGCAGATGGCGTGTTGAGCCATTTTCCACCCAGGAAATGCAGAATTTTTATAAATTTGGTGTCAATGTCAATATTAACACTAGCATTGCTGTGTTTCATCACATTCAGTCATATAATTTAGTTTACAGTTCAAAAAGCACGTTTAAGTGTAGAACGTGGAGCGCAAGTTGCTTTGCTGTTGACACTGAGGTTCATAATAAGACAAGGGTGTTTGCAACACTTTGTTTTTGTTAAAGATAAGTTGCCTGACTTAATTCTTTGATCTATATGTTGCCATGAAAACCAATTGGGGATATTTATGATTATGTGTTACTGATAATGTGTGCTGATAACGTTGTCGTTTAATGTGTAACGTTATAAACCCATAGTTTTCTAGTGTTGTCTGCAATTATATAATTTGGGTGGATTTTTACGACATTGGGCGGGGTTTGAGCTGTGATTGGGCTGGAAGAATGTCAATCCGCTCTGGCGAAACTGCTGGAGGATGTTGGCACTTTACGGCGCCATATTTAATACGTCATACCAGATTGCTCTGAGAAGCTAGCTAGCAACTGTTAGCTGTTTATAAAGCAAAAACCTTAACCTTTTAAACACTGATCACAGGTTATCCATTAACACAAGTCGACATGAATGTAATAGATCATGTACGGGATATGGCCGCCGCGGGACTTCATTCCAACGTTCGGATTATGAGCAGTTTGTTGCTGACGATGAGCAACAACAACCCGTAAGTATTGTTATATATTCGGTCTCCGTCTATTTGCTGGGTAATTCTCCGTTCTCGATCCAGCGTAGGCCAGATATAGTTTGTTATAACACGCTGGCACGTAATTTCAAGCTTCAAAACAGCTCTTGCTGCTAAATTAATATAATATAAGCAACGACACTGTGGTGGAAGATACATAGCTAGGAACTACACAGTTTCCGTTCCAGGAAATAGTCGTATGTACATTCAAGATATGCCAATATATTAGCTACTTTAGATTGAAATATTATGAAATGGGAAATTATAAAAGTATATACACAGGGGTACAAGGTAACAAATAAGAAACATATTTAATGCTTTACAATAATCTATAGATTTCCTTGCTTCGTTGTCAGACCATGTAAAGTTTTAATATGATGACCAATTTCTATTTTAAATTGTTGACTATTTGGCTTCTTTCTCGCCCATTTACATTTGTTCACGTCGCATTTGCCTTCATCTAAGCAATTACTCAAACATGTGTTGTCTTGTACGGGATGACGCTACACGCAGCGTAACGTAGTTTACTGTATCAAGCTGTCCAGGTGTTAGAGAGGGATGATGCTACGGACTCACATGGATGGCCATAGTAACAGTGATGTTTGTTACGTAGCTAGATCTGCTACGGATTATTTCTTCAAAAATTGTTATATTCATGCCAAGAAGTCGCGGGCGACTTATTTTTACTTGCTATACAATTCCTCTCCCAGTTGATTGCCTGAATCGATTACAGATACATTGAGTGCATTGGAAATACATTCCATACCTACCACTTCATTTCTTCATTGTTTTTCGTTTAGCAGTATTTCTTGGATGGCTCAAGATGTAAAATTGAAATTTAATTAGCGTCCATTACACACAAAATTATGTGAAATTTTCCTGCTTTGTTTCCAGTCCAACTTTAATTGCCCTTTCCTCTGTATGCATTTCACTGTAGAGAGTTGTTCTCACCATCCCAGAAGTACCAGCTTTTGGTTTACCACGCTGATGCCATCTTCCATGATAAGGAGTATCGCAATGCTGCCTGCAAGTACAGTATGGCATTGCAGCAGAAGAAGGTCCTCAGCAAGACCTCTAAAGTTCGGACTTCTACAGGTGGAGGCGCATCTAACATGCAGGCACAGGTAAGTTATATATCCTAGGATTTTGCCAGTTTTAGGTTATGACCATAACTATAATCACATAAATGGAACTGTGATCAGCTGATGATATGAGTTTATCTGATTGGTTACTGATTGGGATTCAACAAATATTAATTTAGCCCTAAGATTACCTGCCAGAGTGCATAATTGACAAAAAACTTGATATGGCATTTGTTTTCTTTTGTGTTTCCATTTAAGGTAGAATACAAAGGATACTCATATTTAAGGCCTTAAGTTTTGGCTTTTCTCTCCATTTAGTTTAAAGCTGCTATGTATGCTATTTGGACTCTACCGATAGCGAAGGGGAATTACAACAACAAGCCGTTATAGTTCAAAACAAGCTGGACTTTTCCCCTCACCTGCAGCACCTCTCGGTCGCTCCTCTCCCCTGTCCATGCAAAACCTCACATGCTACAGTTTCATATGAGGAAACTTCGTGTTTTCAGTTGAACAAGTGAACACAAGCATCCTCTAGTGGGTAGAAAATATTACACATTTCACCTTTTAATATCAGTGATGTTATCTTTCACAGAGTTTGCCCTCAGAGATTGAGGTGAAATATAAGATAGCTGAGTGCTACACCATCTTGAAACTGGACAAGGATGCCATCGCAGTGCTTGATGGGATTCCATCCAGACAGAGAACTCCAAAGGTAGGCTGCCACACCCATGGTCTCCTTAACCACACTATTCATACAGTATGTGCCCATTTATGATATAGGCTACTATATGTGACAATCCAGTGTTAGCCTCAAGCACCATTTGCCACGCTTCCAGTCCATCAGTTATCATAGAGAATTCAGATGAATTGATTTTGTTTTTTTTTAATTTTCCCCCTCTTGCCACAGATCAACATGATGTTAGCCAACCTATACAGGAAGGCTGGTCAGGAGCGCTCTGCTGTGACAAGCTACAAAGAGGTCTTGAGACAGTGTCCCCTGGCCCTGGATGCCATCATTGGTATGGTGGATTGGCATACTTGACAAGAGCACTCTTCCTGCTCGGATACTTGTATCTGCTGAAGTTTATTTTCCCTGTTTTCCCTTTGGTCCTCTAGGCCTCCTCTCTCTGTCAGTGAAGGGAGCTGAGGTGGCGTCCATGACTATGGATGTGATCCAGAGTATCCCCAACCTGGACTGGCTCTCTGTCTGGATCAAAGCTTACGCCTTCATACACGCAGGGGACAACCACAGAGCTATCAACACCATTTGGTGAGCAGAGCAGTAATCCCCCACACTGAGTGATTGATTTAAAGTGGCAATCTCGAAGATCTCCATTTTGTTGTCTTTGGCGGCACCCATGGGGAAAAGCGGTAAATGCAGTTGTGTAATTGGACCTCACTTGAAAGGGAAGTATCACTAAAGTTAATTTGAATGCATGGCAGGAAAGTCGCCACAGACACCCGGTTCTTAATACTCATAATACTGCAAATGCAAGAGCTTTCATCAGTGGGCCGTAGGCTCAATCACCATTGCGTTACCTCATTCGGCGATAGATAGTGACTTAACACACATTTATTTAAATGAAAAACGCTGGAGATCTTAGAGATTGCCACTACATGTAACTACCTCTTGGTTGACTAATTGTGTGTGTGCACATCTGTGGCCTGTGTCCTTTCCCAGCTCTCTGGAGAAGAAGTCTCTCTTGCGGGACAACGTGGACTTACTGGTGAGCCTGGCAGATGTCTACTTCAGGGCAGGTGACACAAAGAACTCCATCCTGAAGTTTGAACAAGCCCAGATGCTGGACCCATACCTTATCAAAGGTGCGGTGCAGCCTGAGAGAAACTGTATACATTATTCATCAGTTTAACATCTGCTACCATTTCAAAGAGTTGAAACACAGAGGAAGAGTGCAGAATGTTTTAATGTGCAAACTCTCGAATATGGCCTGAAGGAAAAGCTGTCCCTGACTCATTTTTTTTAATACATTTAGAAGAATGCATTTTAAATAATACATGTTTTGCTAACAACGTCATCCGAGGTAGAAGTTGAGTTCCTTTGTGTTTGCTGTCTGTCAGGCATGGACGTGTATGGCTACCTGATGGCCCGGGAGGGACACCTTGAAGATGTGGAGGTCCTGGGAGGAAGACTCTTCAACATCTCAGACCAACACGCCGAGCCCTGGGTCATCTCTGGGTGAGTCACACAATGGACAGATAGAAATGGATAAGGAGTTAAAGATTCTCACAAATGTGTTGCCCAGAATACATTCATGGAGACAATTAAACCATTTTTATCCAAGCTTCTGATATGCTGACTAAAAGACCTACCCAACAGTCAATATAGAATTTAAAATGTATTCTATTATCATTGTCCAATGGGTTGAATTTCTTTGTCTGTGCATGCAATTAAATAATTAACCCATACAGATTATTTTGGAAAGATGTGCATAGATGTTTTATATTTTTCTAATAAGCTTTGCCATGGTATTGCAGATCTTTGTCAGTTTGTGAATTAATTAATTAGATTTTATAACAATATACCATGTATACCTCAGTTATGCTAATCTGCTACATGAGATAGCAGTGTCCTCTTCAATTGCATTGATCCTTTTTGTTTTGTTTCTTTTGTTTGTGGGTGTTCAGATGTCATAGTTTTTATAGCAAGCGTTACTCACGGGCCCTCTACCTGGGGGCTAAGGCCATCCAACTGAACAGCAACAGTGTGCAGGCCCTTCTCCTGAAGGGGGCAGCACTGAGGAATATGGGTCGTGTCCAGGAGGCTATCATCCACTTCAGAGAGGCCATGCGCCTCGCACCCTGCCGCCTGGACTGCTATGAAGGCAAGTACCTCTTAAAAATGTTTCCATGTCTTTTTACAGTGCCCTGTTTTGCCAGATGTAATGTGTTTTTATTAAATGTATTAGTACTAGTATTGGCTTTTCAGAAGCAACAATGTCTGTCCGCTCCCCTCCCAGGTCTGATTGACTGTTACCTGGCATCAAATGGGATTCGAGAGGCCATGGGGATGGCCAATAACATCTATAAGACCTTGGGGGCCAATGCACAGACTCTGACCATCCTTGCCACAGTGTGCCTGGAAGATCCTGTGACCCAGGAGAAGGCCAAAACCCTGCTAGACAAAGCCCTCGCTCAGAGACCTGATTATACCAAGGCTGTGGTCAAAAAGGCAGAACTGCTAAGTATGTATAACTGTTAGTTCGACTTTTTATTCAGGCTGAGCCACCAGCCACTGTAGCAGGAAACCAGAGCATTCATTTGGTTGGTAATAGTGTAGGTGGCTCTTTAATCAATTCCACCTCCCACTTTGGCAGCTGCAGAAACTAGTTTAATTCCCTTATTTTGTTGTGTGGTAATTTAAGTGTATTTATTTAATTAAAAAAAGGAAATCGAGCCTAAAGTAAAAATGGAAATATGTTTTTTTTTCTCTGAAGGCAGGGAGCAGAAATATGAAGAAGGGATTGCTCTCCTCCGGAATGCCCTGGCCAATCAGAGTGACTGTGTCTTGCACAGAATGCTGGGAGATTTCCTTGTGGCCGTCAATGATTACCAAGAAGCCATGGACCAGTACAGCATAGCACTTAGGTGATAACAAATTACAATGTTGTGTCAGTGCTAATCTGATGCTGCTCGAGTTTAGAGCTTTACAGGACAAGCCTGCAGTAAATGATGCAAAAACCATGTTACATTTATACTTGAGAAGTGCATATTAAAGGCACAATCTGCGATTGGCTTGAACAGTCATGTCACCCCACTTTTGTTTGTTCTGTAAACAGTGTGACGTGGTTGTTTGGAAGCATTTCACCAACAGAAAACTTTTAAAAGCCACTCAAACGCGGGGAACTCCTCTGTATTTACTGCTGAAATTCACTAGGAGAAAGATGGCTGATGCTGACTGAGACAACATGCAAACCAAAACCATTCCTTGTTCAGCTGTAACGGGGCAGCACTTAAAAAACAATCATGGATTGTGCCTTTAAAGTATATGCATATGTTATATTTTCATTAATATGATTATACAGTAATATGGACATCAGCCTTTTTTTTTTTTTAAAGTTTGTTCAAGTGCTCACTTGCATTCCATGCAGTCTTTCAATGCTCATTCAAATGAGCTCAATCTGTATATTTATCCTTTTCTACAAGCCTGGACCCCAACGACCAGAAGTCTCTGGAGGGGATGCAGAAGATGGAGAAGGAGGAGAGCCCCACAGACGCCACCGTGGAGCTGGACGGGGATGACATGGAGGGCAGCGGAGAGGACGGAGACCTGGAGGGCAGCGACAGTGAGGCAGCCCAGTGGGCAGACCAGGAGCAGTGGTTCGGTATGCAGTGACCCAGGGCCCCCCCACTGCAGAGGCGCTCAGGGGCATTGGAGCGGGCAGGAAAAGGGTATACGGCCATGACTATCTACAGCACTAACGCACTGTAGCCTGTGGGAATCCCCCTCCTCCATCAGCGGGTTGTAAAACAATTACAGAGGCGACGCAGATATAGACAACGCATCCAAATGTCCCTTGTTTGCGTCCTTAGATGAACTGCTGTACAGATCTGCAGTGGGGGGGGTGTTTTGTTGGAGCCCCTTCAGTTTACTTTAGAGGCTAAGGAAGCAAGGAATGAACGCCAGGTGAAAGTAATTTTGTGAATTTGCCATTATTTTGATTTTTGTCTAGATAGGCTAACAGAAGATCTGTGTAAGAAGTGACTATCATCTTTGCTGCTCTGCTGTTCAAAGTGTTCCTTTTAGTTCTTTTTGCATCATCATTCACAAGTCATTTTGTACCATATGTAAATGCTTCTCATAAGAATTATTTTCGTGAGATTTTCTCTATCAAGTCTGCCTTTTTCTTTGCAAATCAAAGAAATCCCACGATTGACACATTTGAGTTGTGAAATGTTACTTAACCCTTTAAGTCAAATGTTTATAGTGTTTTGTA
This sequence comes from Polymixia japonica, assembly GCA_900302305.1. NCBI lineage: Eukaryota > Metazoa > Chordata > Actinopteri > Polymixiiformes > Polymixiidae > Polymixia > Polymixia japonica. Next base: position 21,010 of record OMKK01058792.1, on the reverse strand, counting down.
CATATTTTTTAAATGTATAATAAATCATGAAATGATCTCTGTTGCCATGTGTTTGAGTCAAGCTCCTCTATAATCAATTCTCAAGGTCTTGACACCAAGAATAAACTAAATACTTACTAAATAAATAATTATCTGATAAATCAGTCATCCTCTGCATTGTGATGTGACAACCTTTTCTGAACTAAATATCATATTCAAAGAGCAGTAGCAATCAATTCATGTATAACAGTTTTATTTACCTGAAACCACAATTCATTGATACATTGTACAATTGTCATTTCTGAAATTACAGTACAGCAGTTTGGCAAACATGCCAATGAAGGGACTGACTGCCTCTCTCACGGTAAAATGTATGCACCACTTACACCTCTGCCTTCCCAGATACCGCAAAATCTGCTTCAAACATGTCGCACATCTTAGTGCAAAACAAAGTGTTTGGTTTTTACATATCCCATATAAGTATTTCCTTAGGAAAGATGACAGGTGTTTTTGAGCTTATTTAACATTTGTACTATTTGATGAATGTCTTTTCTATTTACCAATACTATACATTGCCTATTACACAAACCTGGTAAACCAGATGGCTGATTCAGAGGACATGCACCATGGAATATTGTACAATTACTGTACATGGTACTAACACCTTAGTCTAAAATGATAGCATGAGAATTGTCCTCTAGATTGAAGGATAATCTACGGTTCTTCATGCATGGAAGGACTGAGGATATGGGATTGGCTAGTTTGAATCAAAACATTTAATTACAATGTAGGCCCGTAATTCAATAAAAACTATTCATAAACATGTCTCGAACTGTATTTCTTAACTGACATGCAGGTCTTGGAAGATGTGGTGCTCCTCAAAACACACATGCACAACACTAAAACAACCGTTCAGTTCCTGCAAGGAATTTAGAGGAGAGGTGGGCTTACTTGGCCTTTGCTGTAGAGAAAAGAGACAGAGGGAGACCCAAATCAATAGACAGAAAAAGGCCTGTAGGCCAACATAAACGTGTCTGACAGTGTATGCTGAGCAGCAAATAATTTTAGCTCGTTCTACCACTTCCTTTCATATTCAGAGCAAGGATGTAAAAAGGCCATGCCACGTACGCGCGTGCAAGCAGAGAACATGTTAAAAACAGAAAACAAACAAATCCAAAAACACCATGTCCTTGTAATTTCATGGGGCACTTAAATGTCAGTGACTGCCAGTTACCAAATCATGCTCCTGTACGCTACAATCATAAAAATAACTGGCAAGGGTCTTACTGTGCCAGGATGTACAGTATTCAACACAGTGTGTACCTGGCACTTGGTGACATTGAAGGCATTTTGAAGGAAAAAAAATGAAAATAAAAAAAATTCTTGAGTAACCTCCCTCACACTTGCACTATCAAAGGAATATAAAACACAGAGAGCTTGTATCTAAACAAGACTAGGTCAAAACCTAGTATATGGCTGGATTATATGGTCAATGTGCGAAATTTTGGCCAAAAGCCTTGTCGCTAGAGGGCTTTTAATTTGAAACGGATACATCGGTCATTGGGGAAACCCCCCCGACACTCTCCGGACAAATGGTGTAACTTCATCACTCAGTCAATGAGTCAGTCAGTCAGTGACTCAGTGATGGACATTTGCATGGACATTTGCGTTTATAGGGCTGGCCGCGCTGCCGCGGTCCAGGAGCCGTTATTGCTGTTTTCCACAAAACCCTAATGGCAATCAACAATGCGTAACCATGTAGAGATATGAGAGCACTAGTGGGCTGTTGGCATGCAGGTAAAGGGTACTCACTCTGTTGGCAAACAGGTGGAAGGCATTGGAAGAAACAACAGTTAGCTTTAAGAGAACTCAAACGCTCACTGGCCTTGTATTATTGGAGCGGGCATGCAAGAATACCTACCTAAGCCTAGGAACACGTTCAAGTCAACTACTGTAACGGTATGGAACATTTTGAAAACCAAAAAATATATCTATACATACGGAGACTACTTTGTGTGCTATATACAGATATACAAACTTCCCCCAACAGGTCTTTTTAGCCTTCCAGAGTAGTACGACCAGCTATGTGGCAAATAGTCTTTGCTAGTTGATCAAGGAGTCTAAGCCACATACTGGAACCCACTAAATTGTCCATTTTGTGCTCAACTGATGAGACCATCAGCCTTTTGGTGCCTTTTTTACATATTCAAGTACAGTATGTGCACATTATACATAAATTATAAAGATTATTGTATTTAAGATTTAAAATTAAGACTAAATCTTCAAAAGTGAACCTATAAAGAAATAAAGACAGAATGTGTTCAAGTAAACAAGTTTAACGACAGGCTTGTCTCTATCAAAAATTGCTTTGAATCAAACTAAGGTAACATTAACATCTCTGTCCACTCTTCCCTCAAACAACATATATAAGACGACAATACAATTTAACTTAAAAATGTTCTTATAATAACATTAAAGGTGTGTGAGGGTTTTACGCAATGTGTCTCTTGCAAAAGCAAATTGGTGCATACCTCAACACTCAATATGACAATATCTATGACAATTCAGACAAATGGATGGTAATAGTCATATCAGCAGCATTGAGGTAGCTGTGCTCTGCCCAATGCAGAAAATAATCAACGACATACACAAATGTGGGATAGAGAGTGGAGCTCATGCCAGGGAGAATATATATATCCAAGTCTCCAGATTTTAGTGTCCGAAGAACATATTTTAACTATACGGTCCTAAGAATTAGGTCCTCTGCACACCCAGAATTCTTGTCCCCACATCCCTTCCCAAAATTACAAAAAAGTTAATCATCATAAAATAGTGTAAATTCTCTGTACAGATCCTCCTATGCGGCGGGCCTCTTTGCTTGTTAAAAAAAAAAAAAGAAAAAAAAAAAGAAAGGCTTGATGGGAAATTAAGACATAGACATAATGACGGGCCTTAAACCTTTAGAATATGCCTATATATAAAAAACAAACAAACAAACAAGACAAAGAATAAAAAAGTGGAATGCTGAAAATGTCCTGTACAAACAATCTGACGGTTGACGGACCATGTCTGTCAGCACAGGTGCGAGTGTAGACTGGAGCGCTCACGAAATAGTTGGCGTAGTTGTTCCGAGTTAATGAAATTGTGTTAGACGTGTGTGTTAATGTCCACTTCACACTGGTGCACAGGGAGGGTAGTGTACTGGAGTCAGTCAGGGCCAAAACATGGCAGACACATTAGTGTCAGTGCTGTAGATCCACAGCACCAAGGGGAGGGAGATGGCCACAAAGGGCCAGGAGATGCCCTCCGTGCATGCAGACAGGGAGCAGCCTTTGCTGGCTGGCTTGTCCAGCTGTTTACCAGATTCCAGGTAGTTCCTGGCCGCAAACTTTAGCAGCTCATCCAGCAGGATGACGGGCAAGGAGATCTTCAGCACCATCATCCACTGGGTGACATCCAGAGGAGTGATCTGGAAGATGACCTGGGGGAAGAGCGGGGCGCCACGTCATTTAACAAAATGTATACCACACCACCTATCTTTTATAAATGAAGAGTTTTTACAGTACTGCAAATGCATACATCTTCAGCATGGGTGGGTAATGAATCCCTAACCCTGGCAGTGTCAGTGCCATGCTCTACTTGCTAGCGATTCAAGACCACAAGAGCCTATATGACAAGAATGTGTCTGTCTGTATATTGAGTGTAATAAGGGCTTATGACCAGTAGGGGGAAACTGTAACCATGTAATGTTCATGGGGGAAATGATGTCTTTCAGTTGGCTGTTGTACCAGCAAGTTTGATAGCCAGTGAAGACGCTAGCCAGAACATTTTTGTTTCTGTGTTTCAATAAGGCTTTCAGAATTAATCCTAAAAAAAAAATATTCCTTTCAGTCCTCACTGAGCGATCATTTGGTGCGACACTTACAGGCAGAGGCTCCACATAGAGGATGAGGAAGTGCAGGGACATAGAGAGGCAGATGGCCCCCAGCAGCCACACGTTCTCCCAGGGAGGCATACGCAGCAGGGACTGGTTCTCAGACAGACTTTGGGTAGAAGGAAAAAGTAAACGTAGGTGGCGTGTTATTTATTCTGCTGTACAGTTTGCCCGTTGTCTACTGAAAGCAAATGATCCTTTGGAGGGGCGGTTCTCACCTGTTAAGGGCATTGCACATCTCGATGGTGACGAGCACGGACAGGGCCATGGTCATGGGGTAGGGGGACTCAAACACATGGCAGTCCAGGCCCTCGAAATCTGGGTTGTCTGGGGAGCACTGGAGGAAATGACTCTATGGGAGGAAAGGGCAGGGGAGTCAGGGGAAGGCGGAGAGCTACAGAAGGGTGACGGCCGGGCTCAGAGAGGCAGACTCACCAGCTGGTACAGGGTGATTTGGGGTCCCTCTTCAGAGATTGAGAACCACCAAGCAGCAGCTCCCACAGTGGCAGCGCCCACGTAGCCTGGGACAAAGAGACACCAGCAATTATACAGATTCATGACATTCAATAACAAAACATAAGCCATTTGGTGGACGCTTATATATTAAGCACCTTACAGTAGCATGCATGCATAGATTTTCGGCATGGGTAGCCCAACAGGCAATTGAACCCCTAACCCCGGTACTGTTGGCGCCATGCCCTGCCCATTGAGCAATATAAGACCATATTAAGTTATTGTTAACTTACAGCCAATGGCCAGGTATCTGAAGAAGAGCCAGCCGGAGATGAGGGGCTCCTTAGCGTTGCGGGGGGGCTTGTCCATGATGTCCAGATCTGGAGGGTTGAAGCCCAGGGCAGTGGCAGGGAGACCATCAGTCACCAGGTTGACCCACAGCAGCTGAACTGGGATCAGAGCCTCAGGGAAGCCCAACGCAGCAGTCAGGAAGATGCTGTCCAGAGAGATACTCTGGTTAATGTCTCCGTTAACAATTATTGTATTAACACAGGAGGATATTGATGTTGGATAAACTAAAGAAAATGCATCCGTTATACCAAGTAGAGATAAAATAAATAAATAGATGTTTAAAATTGTTAACAAAGATCCTAATGTATTAGCTGCAATATAATGAATGGTCTTCTATCAGAGAGGCAATTATAAATGATTACTTTGGTTTAGAACACTGAATATATGAATTTTTCTTTAATTGTGGGCAATTCTCAAAATTCTTAAAATTTCAATTTTTTGATTCTGCCCATCTTAAGAAAACATATTAGAAGATACTCTGAAACAAGACTAATGGGATATGTGACACAAACCATTCCTATCTAGTGTTGAGGAGACTCACCAGACCACCTCGCCCACGTTGGAGGAGATGAGGTATCTTATGAACTGCTTCATGTTATTGTAGATAGCTCTGCCTTCCTCAACAGCGGCCACAATAGAAGAGAAGTTGTCATCAGCGAGGACCATCTCAGAGGCTGACTTGGCCACGGCAGTGCCAGAGCCCATGGCGATGCCGATCTCCGCCTTCTTCAAGGCAGGGGCATCATTCACGCCGTCACCCGTCTGTAGAGAAACATTGTAGTAGAAGAGCGCACGCACTTTCCTCACCGACACTTATAATAATATACTTAATATCAACTGGCAGTCGGGATAATCCCAGTACGTACCATAGCCGTGATCTCGTCGAATCCCTGCAGGAACTCAACGATCTTGGACTTGTGGGAGGGCTCCACGCGGGCGAAGCAGCGAGCGTGGGTTACAGCCTCGCGCTGGTCGAAGGGCGAGAGGTCGTCAAACTCGCGGCCGGTGAAGGCCATGCGGCTGACGTCGTCCTCCTCGCCCAGGATGCCGATGCGGCGGCAGATGGCCACAGCTGTGCCTTTGTTGTCCCCGGTGATCATGATGACACGGATGCCCGCCTGGCGACACAGCTTGATGGAGGCGGCCACTTCCTGCCTGGGCGGGTCCAGCATGCCAACACAGCCTATGAAGGTCAGATCAGACTGGACACGGGGAAAAAAACAAAAAACCCAAAGACATGGTTAAATGTGGAATGTATATTAGAAGAGTGATAAGTATAGTCTCCTCTGTGCAATGTATGTAAGGTTTTGTACTTCTACCATATGTACTGAGCTACAATGCACGTTGAACAGTAATGTGTCTTGGTGGCATTGGTGCAGAAACATAGCAACATTCATTATAATTGGCAAATAAAGTCTGATCACTAGTCTAATCATAATTTTCACTGCTGCATTCATAACTGTCCTGGTCTTCTTTTTTTAATACCTACCATGTTGGCGCTTAGCTGGGTTTCCTCAAGATAAAAAGACAACACCAGTAAATAAAATGGGAGCTCACCTCGTACTCAGAGAACTTGGTGGTGTCGGACAGCAGCATGTCCTCCATCCTGGGTGGGCTGTCGCGGGTGGCCAGAGCCAGGCAGCGCAGGGTGTCACGGCCTGTCCCATACTCACGGATCACAGACATGATCTTGTCCTTGATGGCTTGGCTGAGGGGAACTTTGCTGTTGCCCACTCTGACATGGGTGCATCTCTCAATAACTCCCTCTGGGGCGCCCTGTTGCGGCAGAGAAGAGGTGTAAACTGAGGAGAATACGGTGATCGACTGACGCAGAACAGAAAGCACAGCTAGAATACAAAGGCAGTAGAATGGAAACATTAAAGATAGAAGCTACAAGAAAATGAGACCCCAGTTTAAGGCTCCTAATCATTTTCCATTTCAATTACATTTCATTACATTCTTCCAGACCATGTTTTTTGACTGGAGTTAAGGATTTCAATATAAAGTTAATTCATATAAAGTATGAAAAATTAGTGTCAAGGCCATATCAATATATCATTGAAGAATATTCTTTACCACAACAATACAATAACATTTGAAATAAAAATACAGCTCCGCTGCATAAACATGACAATGTTTATTGCGAGTGAACAACAGAACTTTTCCCAGTGTTTTGTTCAGTTCCAAGACTTTCCAGGACCTGGAAAAGATCCAATTCACTCCCCATACATTTTCAGACATGTGAGGAGCCCTGCCTGTATACCTTGACAAACATCTTGCCCATGGAGGAACGGGACTTGTTGGGGGTGCAGTACACAGACATGGACTTCCTGTCTCTGGAGAACTCCAAGGTGAACTCCTTCTTCATCAGCTGTTTGATCACCTGATACACAAAGAGACAGACCGAGACTCAGAAAACCTGCAGAAAATGGGAAAATCTGCAGTGTTACGGAGCTGCAGGAGTCGACGTCACTCACAGAGTTGCACGCGTTGGCCCGGTCAATTTTGGACAGGCTGTGGACGTCTGTGTCGAAGGCGTTCATCTTCTCCACCAGACAGGTCAGGGCAGTCTCTGTGGCCTCGCCAACCTTCTCATACACGCCCTTGGCCTGATAACCGAAAATATAACATGTTAGACACCATCTTACTCAACTGAAATGAAGTACATATAATATAGTCTGGAGCAGGCAGGAGTTCAGACCTCGTTGAAGTCCAAGGAAGAGTCGTTGCACAGGGCACATATGGTGGCCATCTCCACCAGTCCATCATACTGGGAGGATCTCACCGGTTTGCCATCCTGGAACCTGAGAGAAGGTACAGAGCATTAAACCTGTGTTGTGTGTGCATGTGTGTGTCTGGTTATTTGTGTACGGTTTATAAAACATCAGGCGTTCCTAGTATTTTATTCTACAAGTATATATAGCAGGGCTAGAGCACTCACACTTCTCCCTCAGGGGCGTAGGTAGAACCCGTGATGGTGAACTCGGACAGAGAGCAGCTCTCCCCTTCCGCTTTGTTGACAATGAACATCTGGAGACCAAAGCATAAGCGTGGAGGACATTACAGAGATGAATATAGTGTCTCCCAAAGTAGACAGCATTTAATCAACACAGCATTACAACCAGCCACCTCCTGACTTCCTAACTGACACAGTAGATGGCAGCAAACACCATGGAAGTCCCCAGAGGGTTAGGTGCTAACTACAGTACAAGACACTGGCCTGCAGCGATGGTGTGTGTCTCTGTGAGGGCCATGTTGGGTGGCCAGCTGCATGCCGTGAGGAGAGGCGGTTTGGTTTCCCTCCGCAGAGGGAAGCCTCCGTCAGAGGCTGCCAGGGAGCTGAGTAAAGACCGAGTAAAGGTGCCAAAAAGGAGGAAGCGGTAGGGGCCAGGCCAGCTCCCACAGGAAGCTTCCACCCTGGTGGCAGATGTACACACACATATACGTACACATACAGAGCTAGTGAGAGGGGCTGGTTTGACAGACACAGTCAGTAGGAGGGTGTTGACAATCTGCCATGCCCTCTTCCAGTCAGAGGCCACACATCAAAGTCTGGTGCTGCCGTTGCCTGCTGATTAGGGGAAAATGTCTATTCCATTAGGCTTATATTTGGCTCAGTGTTTCTCCCCGCTCTAAGCCTGGTCATGGCCCTTCTTATCACACAGGCTCATGTCTGTGTGGACAGAATGGAAACAGAAACATGAGCAACAGGAACTACAGCCTCACTACGGTTTAACCGCCATGCAGCGCATCACTTATCCATGGCCATTTACAGTAGGTTTATATTTGTAGGTGCCATGCTCCGCCCATTAAGCCAGAGGGCCGTAATGTTCCCACTTTTAATATGTTGACACTGAGATAACAGCCCAGTTAATGGCACTGTTTAAAGTGACATGGCTGGTGACTCAACACAGGCATCATTGCGTTACCACAAGTATACAACTATCCTTCATTTCTGTTGTCGTTTACAGCTGTGCACTGTGGCTGAAGTAACTGACTGAAAGCATCTAATGTGGTAGAGAGGATAGACCATGATAAAGCAAAATACAAATTGAGAGGATCTTATCCATCCTAGTGATGTGCAAAAATAATAACATGATTAGCTTATTTCATATAATTTTCCATCACAGCATATTATGTTGTCCTAAAGGCGAATACATTCCATTTTCAGTGGAATAACGCATGTCCTGCTTCGAGTCCCAATACGTTGGAACAGCAGTAATTGTAGAATGACCATGCTGTTGTATAAGGGCCTGGCTAACAGGGAACCTAATTCACCTTGAGGTCTCAAGCAATGCCCAGGCCTCAACAACTGTGGGAAACTGTTTCACGGAAAAAACATTAATTAATTTGACAAGTAAAATTCCAAGAGCAGCTGAGTCAACAATTCTGAGAAAAATCAATGCATAGGCAACGAAGAGGATTCAACTTTAATAAATGCTGAAATGTCCTCTTAATGTGAGGCCTAGCAGCACTGGGTGCCACTCACAGAGAGGGAGGAAAAGGAACTACAGGCTGGCTGCTTTGCAGCATGGTGACGCAAGGTCAGTTATGCAACAGCAGCACTGCAAGTCATCCAACAGCTCAATGTAGATTAGAGCAGCAGCAGCATGTTGCCTCCTTGTTAAACAGCCTTTATTATCCTTCACAGAGAGCACTCTGCTCACTTTTTGGCATTTACATTTTTTGGAATTCAAGCTAACACTCTTATCCGGGGCGACTTACAGGCAGGCAGGGGTTCTGTATATTGCTAAAGGGCACTTCGACAGGACATACGGGTGTTGTTGGACACATCGGCTGTTGCAGAGATCCAACCTTTTCCTTATGGGATGGTCTCTATAGTAGGAGTGGGAACTACTAACTAGTAGGCCACCGCTGTATTCAAACGCCAGGCAACAGAGGTGATTAGGAACAGAAAACCAAACCACTTAATGCACCAATGAGTGTGTGTGTGTGTGTGTGTGAGAGAGAGAGAGAGAGAGTGTGTGTGTGTGAGTGTGAGTGCGTGTGAGAGAGAAAGAGAGATAGACCCACCCTGCAGACAGACATCTGGTTGGTGGTGAGGGTACCGGTCTTGTCAGAGCAGATAACAGAGGTACAGCCCAAGGTCTCAACGGAGGGCAGGCTGCGGACGATAGCGTTCTTCTTGGCCATGCGTCGGGTGCCCAGGGCCAGGCAGGTGGTGATGACGGCGGGCAGGCCCTCGGGGATGGCGGCCACGGCCAGGGCCACGGCGATCTTGAAGTAGTAGACAGCCCCGCGGATCCAGGAGCCCCCGTGGACGGGGTCGTTGAAGTGGCCGATGTTGATGATCCACACGGCGATGCAGATGAGGGAGATGACCTTGGACAGCTGCTCTCCGAACTCGTCCAGCTTCTGCTGCAGCGGTGTCTTCTCCTGCTCAGTGGCCGCCATCTCGTCACGGATCTTACCGATCTCCGTGTTAACGCCGGTGGCCACCACCACGCCCACGGCCTTGCCAGCTGCAATGTTGGTGCCCTGCAAACAGAGTGTACACGTTCGTTAAGGTTCAAATGATAAAATCTTGTGTAATGCACCTTCAAATACAAACATGGGCATGGGCATTTTCCATGACGTTGTAGGAACGCAGTCAAATTAATAGTTGAAGGGCAACGAGAGGATGAGTGATGAATGCTTACAGAGAAGAGCATGTTCTTCTTGTCCTGGTTGACAGCGCGTGGGTCTGGCACGGGGTCAGTGTGCTTGATCACAGAGACAGACTCACCTACGGAGACAACAGAGTCAAATCCAGTGGCATTTGTGTTTTGCACAGGGTTCTACGGTGGGGACAATTTCAATAGCATTGAAAGACAAGCAGGTGCAATTTGAGACGAAGTAGGGATGGGTTTTTGCAGATTAGAAGGGTGGTGTTAAAATCGGGAAATCTTTGAGCCATTTTTGCTTATCACGTGAAGTGAGAAATGCACGTTGGCTAGGTCACTGTGCAAAAGCTCAACGACATGCAGAGGGATAAATGTTCCATCAGTTACCTCACAGTTCATAGTCAAAGCCATGCAAAATAGTTCTGTTATCACTGAAAACAGAGCAACTCCAGCTCAAGTCCGTGTCTTACCGGTCAGAATAGACTGGTCTACCCTCAGGGTGGTTGATTTGATTGAACAGATACGGATGTCTGCAGGCACTTTGTCTCCAACTACAACCAAATAAATGGAAGCACAATTAGAAATATAACACATCAACTACAAGATGTCAAAATATCACATGTTAACCCATCACTAGGGAATAGACAGAATATTACGTTTTTAAATGTCAGCTATTCAAAGCTCACAATGACGACTACAGGCAGGATGTGTTGTAGAAGTAACTGAGGGCCAAACAAATTGAATCACCAATACTATCAGGCAATATTTACATAGTGATTTTGTTATACAAGTACCTTTTGAAATTCAGCTGACTCATTCTGTATTTCATGCCATCATGAAATAGTCAAAAAGGCTGCTGATCATTTGCGTATCAAATATTTACATTCGCATCTATAAACCACATGGAGCTCCATTAATAGAGTATGGCAGCAACACTGCCAGGGTTAGAGTTTTGATTCCCACAGGGGAAACCCATGCTAAAACATATTTGTATTCGTGGTGATGTAAGACGCTGTGCATAAAATGTCCAGCAAATGGCATTTGTAAGATTATGTTACTAAAGCCTTACAATAGGCTTAATGGAGACTTAATAGATGAGGTATCCTGATTTTTACCGGCAGTCATTCAGCATCATTGTAAACTGACAAAGTACAGCTCATTTCAGGGTTGGTTGCTGTGACACGCAGCAGCAGAGCTGTGCTGCCATCGCTGTAGGGAAAGAGAAGGAGAGCCAAAGAAAGAGGAGGAAATGGAGGACTTGTGAGCCATAAAAGGCCCGTCTCAAAGGAAAAGGCCAATTTGGGCACATCTGAATAGCGGTGACCCAATTCAGCTCCCTAATAGTACATAAAGGCAACGGAAACTGGGGAAACGGCTCAGGCTATGGCACAGTTTTGTGTGGGTAGTCTACATACAGTCCTACATTGTTAAATTGCTAATCGTTTCTGTTGTCAAAACCACAACCAAGAACTCAGCGAGCGCAGAACTCGGAGTAATCTCACAAATAAACACATTCACACTTAATACCTCATCTTATTTTAAACCAGGAGAAGGTTGACGTGAAGACTTTAAACCCCTGTGAAAAAAACGACAACTGAAAGTGAGTGAAGATGTGTTCCACTGTCAGGATGGAGGGAAACCAATCCAAAAATCCGTTGATAGAAAGGTGGTGGCGACAATGGGACCAACGATGCATGCAGCCAAAAATGGGAAAGCATTTCGATATGTTCCCCAGTGCGCTGATCAGGTTGAAATGTGGACACGCGATAGCAGCTGTTTCCCCATCATCCCCACAGCACAGGAAGAGCAGGGATAGTACCAGCCAACTGAGAGGAGATGAACATGAGAGGAAAGCCTCTCGGCCCAAACTCTCTTAGAACTCATAATACTATCTGTGTCAACCTGTTAATTCTCAATTAGCAAGCCGATGTCTGCAAGCGTTCACCAGCCTCATCACCAACGAGCGTGTATCCACGATCTCAGTTCCCCCGGTGTTGACGTCCAACTGTGAGAGACGACCCGGTGTGTGTAGTTGGACGTGTGTCAACTCATTAGATGTGCCGACGGTGCTGCCAGGAACTTTGATCTGTCGGTGGGCATTCGCCCATAATGGGAGACACTGACAGCTTTTCTGAGAAAGACTTGTGCCGAGATCAGTTGCATCTTTAAACCTAACCACATCTAAATGTGGAACAATTGGCGCAATGGAACCTTTATTTCTGAGAAGGCCTACCTCACAGATGGAAGGATGCAGGGTTAAGGTCAGGTGACTTTCAACTCAAATTAGAAATTGAGACTGCAGTTCACTTGACAGACATGAATGACAGACCTCGATCATTTGTTATATACCAAATATATTAACCTTTATACAGCAAGAGCTGTAAATAAGTTGTAAAAATGGTAAAGACAATCCTGGCCCTCAATTATCTAAATTGAGAGTAAATATACTTGTCATATACAAAACATGAAATGTTTCCCTTAGAAGTCACACAACATTACAGTTGCATCCTAGATGGCTGTGTAACATTTCCTGTGCCAAGTCGTTACATTTGAATAGACATTGAAAACTTCAGAGAGCGAGTGAGAGAAAGAGTGGAGCCAACATGTATGGGATGGGCTGCCAACAATAGAACTTGCAGATATCATATACAATGAAACAAGTGTGTATTGTGGCTAGCTTTTTGCAACATTGCAATTGTCCTGAAGCTGTGTTACACTGCAGGCCTAAACGAAGTGAGGGTGTGTATATCATCAGTCCCTTAATGTCAACATCCTACTTGGTAGCATTCCAACTGTCTCCTCAGGCATAGACACTTTTTCACCTTTGTACTTGCCAACAGGTCAGAGTCCCCATGCTTTTGACAATGACAGAGGTTTTGTGATGAGAGACCTAGACATGGAGTGAAACAAATACCAAATATGACTCCCAGAGGTGCCTTTAGAAAACAGCATGCGAGGCTGTCCCAGCACCAAAGCTGCCAGCTTTAATTGCCACATGCCCTTGCTGTGTATTAGGGAATAATGTGTGCTTCCTCGTGGCCAGTCAGGAGGCGGCATGTGCCAATGGCAGCTGAAACAAAAGGCTGAGCTCCTGCAACGTTGAAGGGGCTATTTCGGAGGCACAGTCAACAGGTGACACACCCTGCTGCTTTCCAACACACGCCCCTTCTGCTTCTCTCACCGCCCGCAAACCTAACAAGGCAGGAAGGCACAGCGGCTGGCAATGCATCCAAAAATTCACCGAATTTGATTGTTTTTTACGATCAAGATTTTTACAACACAACACAATCATAAAGTGATGGATGGTAAAGTTGACAAACCAAATAGCCTAAATGGACAAGCATTTGGCTGGTGGGTGGATTTCCTACCCTGTTAACGATGCTATGTTACAGATTTATACATACAATCCCTGACTTTGGCATTCATGTTGACCCCTGACCTTAGTAACAGTATCTGCTATGCATCTAAGCAGCAAATTGGGCTCTTACATAGCATGCAAGTGTTTGTTGCCATAGCAACAAAGCTTGTCCCAGGACTGTTGTGAGCGCTTGACGCTGTTCTTATCAAGAGGATAAAGCTAGACTTAAGGAAAATTAGAAACTGAAGTCAGTGTCATTTCTGCTAGCATTCTCTTAATCCCTTTTCCCCACTGGACAAAAAACCCACTAAAACCTACCAACATCTGGCTTTTGGCTTTAGTGGGAAAGGTTACAATCAGCATTCATTCCCGGGACAAATGACTCAAATGACAGTAGGCACAGGTATTTATTGGCAGTAATGGAAACACGATACCCGGGTAGACAACTAAATTTTCGCCCCTTTTCCGGCGCGTTTGAATGCAAGTGGAAGTGATTACCATCAAACATGACACACCAGAAAAAAAAAATACTCGGCTACTGGCAAAACGTGTCAATCGCCTATTTTTAGCGGGTTTTGCTGCCTCTTAAAAACCATTTATATGCGCTAATGGTGGAAAAAGGGTATTGGACTCCCATTCATAGCAACAATACTATTGTTTTACCATAGTTACAGTATTATGTAGCAAACAACCCTGCAGTTTTGTCATTTGCATACCAAACCTATGGTAACATCTAAGTCAATGGTGGAAAATCTACTTTTTCCCTTAGCTAGGCTGGAAAGATCTGGAAATCTGTGCTAGTGTGTCTAAGCTAACATACTGAACATGGCTAATGAGCTAGCCTTCTGTGTTACCTCCCTAGGTTTTAATATTATAAATGGATGCACTATACTAAAGAATTTAACTTTGGACTTTTGTTATATCACCAGGACCATTTTCTCAAAAATTCCTTCAAAATTGTTTTTTTCCAGACCTCAAGTCCTTCCTACACCTACCCAGTGATTTCAGAGCCTTGGCTGCCATACAGGATGCAACCAGGTATGGTTTGGAACAGATGCCCGCCATTGAGCCCTCTGTTGCCTCTCTGATAGTTTCTCCAAATGAAGCCCTTAGACCTGATGCTTGCTGCCCCTGCCCGCAATGCAGAATAACTGATGACCTCCTTACAAAGAGCCATGCTCCGTCTGACTCCTTACAGCCAGCCGTTGGACATCTCTCCCCACAGTACCTCAGCTGCTGGGAAGCCCTTACTTCACAACCTTGAGTAATGACAGCTCTGTCCCAGGGGTACAAGGTTCAGTTCCGAAGTTTCAATGGGGTCGATATGACCCCAAGAAGTCCTTAGTTCTCAGGAAATATTTGCATTCCTGGAGAAGGGTGCCATACAGTGTGTGGACCGGTTGGTCCAGTTCAGTGGGTTCCACTCAATTTACAGTTCAAAAGAAGGATGGCGAGTTTTGCCTGATCCTGGACCTCAGGGTGTTGCATCAGTTTCTGAAAGTTCTGCCGTTTTACACACAGCAGATGTTCTTCAAGCTGTGTCAAGAGAGGATAGGTTCACAAGCATCAATTTGAAAGATGCGTATTTTCATGTGCACAGTGGCACCTTAGCACAGGCAGTTTCTCCACTGCATTTGAAGAACAAGCTTACCAGTTCAAAGTGCTCCCATTCGGGCTCTCCCTCGCTCCCTGGGTCTTTACCAGATGTAGCACTGTCCCCACTGCAGGCCAGAGGTGTACGGATTCTTCCATATTTAGACGATTGGTTGCTGTGTACCCCAACCAGGGAGTGTGCAACCCAGGACACATCCGCTTTTGTAGCCCATGTGACTCAGCTGGGACTCACCATCAATTTCGACAAGAGCTCCCTTGTACCCAGCCAGAATGTGGTTTTTTTTGTGTGGTTTTTTTTTTTTTTTTAAATCGGTATTGTTCTCAATTCTGTGATGAGATCCTCCTCCTCTCCACAATGTGTGAGACATCACCATTCTCCTGCTTTGCTTTTGGAAGAACAGAAGGCTGCCATACGGCCTTTTCCTTCAATGACAAGGCAAGTTGACAGCAGCTTCATCGTTATCCCATTCCCATCCAAGAGGCTTTCTGCCTTTCCTTTCATGTCAACCAGACTATTAGCCTGGCAGCATTTGTCTTAACTCCTGGAAGAAGGGCAGGACGCCAACTTAAAACTAGTATGCCCTGTACAGGCCCTGAGAATCTATGTTAAGACAATAGCTGGCTTTCATAAGTCAGATGCAAGTGTGTTATGGAGGGCAAAAGAAAGGGTGTGCCTTGTCCAAACACAGACTTTCTAACTGGGTTGTGGAGACCACAACTCTTGCTTACAAAACTAAGGGTCTACCTGTGCTTCTTAACATCAACTGTCATTCCACAAAAAGCATCTCCACATCATGGGCCGCCCTGAAGGGTGTTCCTTTGAATTACATTTGTGCTGCAGCTACCTGGGCTATGTACCTTTGCCCAGTTCTACAGAGTTAATGTGGCCACCTCTCCACTCCTGTAGTGGCAGAGGTCTTGTCCACAACATTGGTCTGCCCCTAAAACAGAGTATTGTTTCCTCATGATCTTGTTGGTACAAGTCATCCAGGTGTTAAGCACCATCTCTGGCGATCAGGAAGAATTAGAATGAAAGCCATAATTCTGTCACTCTGAATCTTGGTCAGAAGTTGCTGTAGGAGACAAATGCTAGGTGTCTAGGTATTTTATGGGAAAGGCTGCCTACTTCACCCAGGTCACCTGTGACTTTGTTGGTATAAAGTCTCGACTTGCAGGAAATCCAAGTGTTAAGCACAGTCTCTGGCTGTAATTCAGAATTCATAGAACCGTAGTTACATACATAACTCTTGTTTTGAGTCCTAAAAGCTAGAAGTATGTTAGCATTTTTGGGCCAGAACCATGAGACAAGGAATGTGGTTTACACAAGCTTAAGAGGTTTTCACGTTTTGAGATAAGATGTCAGTAAATATCCCACATGTGAATCTTTTACGTGCCTTAAAAAAGTAAGTTGCTAACAAGTGGCTAAATGAAAGTACAACTAGTCTGCCACACAGCCTCTAGTTGTGTAGACTGTGTAGCCACGTCAGAGTAATGACATAATTCATTTAGCCTGCTGTTAGCTTTTTACTTTTATTGATATATTATATATTGATATATAATATATATGATACTGTATATTGATTGCAGTTATGTTTCAAAAACCTTAAAAGGGGTCATTTTTTGCTCATTTCAGGTCTTTATGTTTATCTTGGGACACCACTAGAGTAGCTTTGCATGATTCACAGTTCAAAAAAGTCCTTATTTATCTTATACTGGCCCTTTATGCA
>OMKK01058788.1:6449-27018 GCA_900302305.1 Polymixia japonica | reverse complement strand
TTAAAGAACATTTGGACATAAATCGACATTGGTTTTACAATAAACTATTTGATCATATAACTGGAATTGCTGTGTAATTTATTCTAACTGAAGTGAAATAAGTTACTAATACTCAAAAAAAAATTAAGGTAACAATTTGCATTGACATTTCTGAGTAGAATGGAGGTACTATAAAGAAGTTAGAATAGGTTAAATGAAGTAATTTGACCACTTAATATCACCAAAACATTTTCATTAAAATTAAGTTGATTCAACTTAATTAAGCTTTTAGAGGACAAACCAAATCATGTTGGTTGCACTAAATTAATTGAGTTAGTCTAACTATACAAGTCTGGATTTACTCAGTAAATTGGAATTACTGAAAAGATCCACTTGACACACCTTCATTTTATGAAGTTGAGCCAGTGTATTCTTTTTTAGAGTGTGTGTAACTATAAGAATATTAGTTGGTAAGATCATAAAGAAAGTGAAATGCCGGACAAATAAGTCAAAGCTCTCTCCTGACATACGCATAGCGCGCGCAAGGAGACCTGGATGCTGCGGCGCATTGCAGTTGATGTGCTACAACTGATACAAAGCATGACACGACACCTGTTTACCATAACACACACGCGTGGTACGCAGTAGCGACGGCACGACAATATCTCACAGTGGCAAAGGCTGCCTACAATCGATATCAGGTTGGCAGACTCCTTGTATCGCCAGATAGAGCAAACGCTCATACAAGAGACAGACACCGTTCCTGGTTGCCCTCGCTTACTAGCAACACTGCTAACATAGCGTACCGTCGCCCTCACAGAAATCATTCTAGTCAACGGCGAAACTCGCACGTTACTGTTAACGCTTGGGCCTCGACAGCTTGCCTCCGACGGCATCTGCTCAAATCAATATAAGGTTCAATAACCTTGATTCAAGATCCATATGCTGTCGCTTCCAGCACCCCCCCACCCCCGAATGTACACCATAATAAAGTCTGCAACGTGATGAATACATATTATATTAGCGCCTCGCATATAGCTAATAAATCTGCGCAAGATCTTTACAGCAGCTCCAGCACACTGACAAGTCATGCCAGGCGTGATGAATAAGCACTGACTCAAATTACAGTTGCCGCTCAAAGATTAGGTGTGATCTGCCAAGTACAGACACAGCTGTTATGGCGGAGGAGAGTAGGTGGAAGACAACAGGGCAAGATGAACCTTCTTGACCCGTCAGGCAAACTAAAATGTGAGTAAGTCTTAACTTTGATTATCCATCACATCACATGAGGTGCTATAACCGCGCAACGCCCACTCATGCATAAAGAGGACCGCCAGATCGAAATAGAAAGAGACATCGACGGGCAAAAGCAATTGCATATGATGCAGAGATATCTCTTATTATTCTAACCTCTGACTTCCTCTTGGGCTGTATGAGAAATATTATGCCTCTTTCACAAATAGGAAAATATAACTATACAGACAGGATGATGGCCGACGGTGGATTCTGGCTATATTTTACAATGATTAGCATGTTTGTGACAGTGCTATAGTGATTTTCACGTTGAGACCCTATCACTGGTGGATCACTGCTTCAAATTGGACAAATACATTATCACATTATGAAATATGCACCAATGAACTTTCTGACAAATGCCTTTGAAGGTACCAGGAATGCTGATACTTTTTATACTGAGACTTTTTCCACATTTTGTTATGTTACAGCCTTAGTCTAAAATGGATTTCTTTTTTTTTCCCCCCCCTCATCAATCTTTATCTTTAAACCTCACACAACACACATTTCACAGCAAGAGGAAGTCAGTGCCGTTGGGTGTAGTCCAAACTTAACCGCGTGCAGGTGAGAGAAGGCCCCTGTCGACAACTCGAGCAGCACAGCCACTGCCAGTGTGTGTGTGTGTGTGTGTGTGTGTGTGTGTGTGTGTGTATATCAGCTTTACACAGTTGGTTTGTTTAGAGCAGGCCACATCTGAAACCCACAAAAGACCTGTACAAACACCTAATACACCAAATCAAGTACATAATATGGAAACTAAACCATTAACCGCAAAAAGAGATTAGATAAGTAAAAGGCTCAGGTAACCCAATGTAATACAAGGTGACATAACAGACAAGGAGAAACAAAATGACAGACAGTAAAGGATACATTTCGAAAAGAAAAACTGTTAGCAACATTCCAATATGCACCTTGGTTTTTGTCTGCATAGAAATACAGAGGGAAGTTGACTGAGCCGAGTCACCATTGTAACCTAGGATGAAAAAACAGCGATACAAACAATAAAACTTTTTTTTAACTAAGCAAAAAATCCAGAAATATCCTAAATAAATGTCTTGTGTCAAAAATAAGTGACTGTATATCACTGTAAGTGAAATGAATAAACAGAAATACTTAATAGTAATTCAACAACACTGACCTTTAAACTAGTTTAATAACTATATCAATACTAACAATGAAGATGGCTTGACGGCTGAGGGGCGTACTACGAAGCGAGATTAAGGGGTTAGCGAGCTAACTTTCGACTAAACCCCAGGTTTTCCGTATCACGACGACGGCTTACTTTTAAGCAGGGTGTATCACCACGGTAACTTGCTCTGAACACCTAACCTGCTTGCAGCAGTTTTTGTTCAGGCTTTGTGATAGAAACACATTAAGTGCTGCTCACTGAGTCAACTGCCTTGAGACATTACGTCACCGTTCATCGAGGATCCCATGGAATTAGATCAATGCGCGGAAAATATAATTTAAAACACTTCTAAATTCGCTCAATTTTGTAACTGTGGTATAGGCTACTTGCCATTCATTGTTATTGATTGTTACTTTAAAAATATATAAAGACTGTATATGTGTATATTCCTGGATATTTGTATTATATCTTTTCAATAGAAAAATAGCTGTGCAGATAGTGAGAGGGTCTCTCCGCATGGCAAGAGTTCTAGAGACCGTCAAAACTCGCTGGCTTTCCCCGGATCCGATTATCATCTGTATGAAAGTTATAGCTTCTCAGCTGAGGGGATATCATATACATGCAAGTGTATTCAGCCTTATCACACATGCATTGAAGTTGCGCAATTACTATACAACTGACAGTTTTCATTGCTTTGTGTTTCTTCGCTACAGGCACATATATGAATTCTATCGGTGATGTGGAGAATTTTGCTGTCAATAAAATGTCAATCAACTTGTTCCTTAATGGTGCGGCAGTGCTTATTAACGTAGACTAATTTGTTCGTCTTGTGTAAAATAGGCGGGACTGAAATTGTCTGCGTTTGTGATTGGTTGTCTGTAGACTCCATCCCTTCTATGTGAATGCGCTATAGCATAAGCGATAGCTGAATTGACAAAACCTGGTTGATAACCACCTTTGTGAAGCTGCTTGATTGCCCCTCTGGACTAGTATACTAGTATACCTCTCTGAACTCCCTCCAAGTGTTACGATATTATTTTGTAGCAGACCCAAGCGCTGGACACAGACATAGAATATGATGAGGTTTAGAAGATTTATTTACAGGGGAACTGAGTGGGGAATGGAGTGGCGATGGGAATATGACTTGGAGCGGGCAGAGGGTTGGTGAGGAACGGCAAGCTGCAGCATGGCTAGCAGAGGTAGCGTGGTTATGGCTGGGGAGCTGGACAGGAGGGACTGACAGGAGGGACTGACAGGCAGACAGGATTCTGAGGTACAGGAAACAACGTATTAATCACAAGGAAACAAGCACGAGGAATGTTTCTTAGAATACACGCACGCACGCACGCACGCACGCAGGCACGCACGCGTGCGCACACACACACACACACACACACACACACACAAGAGGCCTGCGATGTAAACTACCACAGTAGTAGAGACAACGATCTGGCAAAGAGTGGGTGAAGAGCCGGGGTTGATATACTGGAGAGGAGAGGAGATGATTGAAGGCAGGTGTGCAGGTAGAGCAGGGATCCAGGAGCCAGGAGAGAGAGAGAGAGAGAAGTGCCACGCCCACCTCACAGCCACACATACACACAAACAGAGACAGACAGGGGAGCGCAGGAAAGACACAGGGAAGAGAAACACCAGAAACAGGGATGAACTAGAGGCAAGGCCTTAACCGTGACACTAAGGGGCTCTATGATCACATTTATCATTCCTTGTGCCATGTTTCTGAATATAATAATGTGTGGTTGATTGGATTTTATTTCATTACCAATTGGTGAGTTGTGTCTCACGAGACTCAATTGATTTTCACTGTTAAACCTGGCAGAGTTCAAACAGTTCAAACATATTTGGGGAAAAAACACATTATTATTGCTATCCTTCAACATTACATTTCACCACTGGGGGCACTTTAGTTAGCAATTATTTTCAACGGTCCTATGTGACACTACTTACTGGCCGCAAGTCTAAATAGGTTCCCCATTAAGCAAATCAAAGAACTGGTCGGTTATCTGTTAGTGAATTTGCCTCCTGTCTTGTATTCCAGCAAAGTAATGAGCCGCTCCCCTTTATTTGTGCTCTGCCTACTTTATTTTCTAGGCATATTTACACTGCAGAAGAAACAACTACTTAACTGTAATAAAGAGCACTGTACATTCCATAGACACACTGCAAGATCGGTACTGTCTTCCTCACTGTATTCAGTCTCAAACGTGTACAGCTGTAGATCCACTTCAAATAATTACTGACCAAAGGTGTGCTCATCCATATAATTATCCAAAGGGATACAAGCAGCTGCAGCCTTTCGTGGGCAAAACACTTGGCAGGCAAAACAAACTTAAAACTAGTAACAGATTCTGTCAAAATGACGCATAATGTTCCTGATTTGGAATACACTATTTCTAGAAATAGAGGCTTTTGTCAATTAAGTGTCTTTAACCAAATTATTTAGTGGCAGTTTGCAGACTAGGTTTATGGTTAAGCGAAGGTGGGGAGTAGGCTACCTTAAAGCAAATGTAAGATCATCAACCAGCTATGATGCTCTTCGCTCAATATTTTACAATTACTTTAACTGATGCTTGATGTTAACTTAGATGTCCACCTTGAGCATTTTTTGTGTTTTGCATGTTTAAGCTGTTTATTATTGTCCTATGCCAACCCCTGCCGCTATAAATCGATTCCATAGTCACTACAAATACATTTTTGACAAATAAGTGACTTTTGTCAGTTGGCTGGAGGACAGTGTAGCGTGTTGACCTGACCTGGAGAAGACTGTCACACATTCTCTAATTCAGTGTACTGATGCTCTGAATGTAATATCAGTGTAGTTGGTAACCGGACAAATGTGTATAAAGCTTTTTAATCTTTCAAGAAACGATAAGGTTACAGACAGCCTTGCTTCGAACCATTGAACAGCTCACGATGTTACCTATTCAAATATGTAAAGTACAAATATGTGTGTTAAACATAGCCAACGAATTAGACACAATTTGTAACAAGATAATATTCTTGTCACTGAACCCCAAGGGGCATGAGGTGTTAACCATACCTACTGGGCTATTTATTGTCTCCACGTGTGGTACCCTTTGTTTACAGTCAAGTTTGACATGTAATTCATTCTGCATGCATGTTTAGTGTGGGCGATGTTTCCCTGCACACTTGTTTATTAAGGCCTTAGAGGTCCTTAACTGTCCCACGGTGTTCTGGGCTTTGGAAGACTACTCAACCCTCCATGCCAGTTCATTAGACTAGCTAGCTATTTGACTGTGCAGCCGTCTACACATGGCCGGAGGTGTTAACTCCACACACGTTACAGGTGGTGTTGGAATACAGACAGGACGCTGTTCTGAGTTAGGTGTGGTGTGTTAAAGCAACTGGGAGAAACAGGGGCGGCGTGGCTCAGGAGGTAGAGTTGGTCATCTAGTAATCGGAAGGTTCCTGGTTCGATCCCCGGCTCCGCCAGAGAGCGTGTTGAAGTGTCTTTGAGCAAGACACTGAACCCCTAACTGCTCCTGATGAGCAGGTTGCACCTTGCATGGCAGCCTCTGCCATCAGTGTGTGAATGGGTGTATTGTAAAGTGCTTTGAGTGGTTGGTAGACTAGAAAAGGGCTATATAAATGCAGTCCATTTACCAATTACCATTTAACAATCCCCAGAGAAATCCATTAGTAATAGGCCAGCTAACTGATCACTAGCTTTCCTAATAGTACATGAGATAGACAGCCACGGCTGTTAACTGCAGTAATATAGGGAGTTGTAACTGTGGGTAGTCAATTTGTCCCATCCGTGCTGATGCAACACTCCGGTCAATATCACTGAGTGTTGCCACAACTATTAAAGCCAAACTAAGCTAAGCTACCCCATGATCCTAAAAGTTAAGACATTCAAAATGTTCCCAATACTGCTGTTTTGGATTGTGGGGAGCACACTTCCATCTCCGCCGTCTTGGAGAGACGCTACCTCTGCTTCTAATAGAAGTTATATCGCCTCTGCTGGTGAAGAGAGTTTATTGCTAACAGCAATTAGCCGTGATAGCATAGCACTGCTATTTAGATGGGATTAGCATGCTAAGGCTACACTAGCCTACAACACTACCTAAATAGACTTTGTGCCATTTTTGTTCAAAGTTGATTGAATTGACTTTGCTTGCAAATACACTGGCGTATTTCCTAACTATTTGAGGTAAGGTGTGTAAGGTCTGTTTTTTCCGTTTTGTTTCATGAAACTGCTCAGGTTTATTTGTACCACATGATTGATACAGTAAACTCTCTTCATATTGAAGTCTACTAGACTTGTCTGAATTATTTCATTTAAGTTTTATTATATGTGGAGATGAACCTGACAACATCTGGCCGAACTGAGGGTTTCTCCCCCACATTTATTGGCAAGCCAGCCAGGAGGGGCTTCAGGGGTCTGCGGCGTGGACGGAACATCTGCTGACCAGAACAACGGTGGCCACAGAAAGAGGTAAGCAGAACCTATTACCAAAACCTATTACCAAAACTTACATAAAACTTGATGTTTCTGGCTGCAGTGTGAGCTCTGTGGATGTATTAGTTGTTTTTAATTATTAGTCTACATAAAAATATTATCAATAGGACCTTTAAATCATTAATGTTATTCTACTTTTTAGAGCTTGTTTCTAGCCTAAATAATCACAGTGATAGACCCTTATGCATCTGGCAGTATGTCCTTCATTTTGTGTTTTCCCATATCTCTCGAACACCCATTATATACAGATAACACAGATATACCACCAATATTACCATGGTAATGAACTATCCAATTTTGTCAGACCAGTAGCATATTAGCTGGGCTTTAATGTTAATGAGCATAGAACAGCAATGTGTATAAAATAATACATAATATAAAATATTACAGAGACAGTGGTCAAAGCTTCTTCAATTTAGGTAAACATAGCTGTGCAAATAGGGGTGCATTTCACTCAGTTGTCTGTAGTCTTATTCGGTCGATGAGCAAGTAATTAAAACGCTCGTTAATAGTGCTACTATGTGTATTTAACATGTAAGTGATGCAATTTACTGGGTCAATGAGAATCAAGATTTCATCGGGAATAGTTGAACAGCGGTCTTCCGTGTTCTGTCCCGCTCGTCTCGTGCAGTTACATGTTTCAAAAAGCTGTGAAATCAACACGAGTTTGTCCATAGTCTAAAGGTATGAACGGCATTATTTACTCTGAAGCTGTTCTGATGCATGGTGGCTTAAGAAAAAACAAAACACAGTTTCAACTTAACAGTTGTCAATATAGGTAATTCAATTCACTATTCAGTCCACAGGCATAAAAAGCACAATGCTTCCAGCTCATCCACAGCTCATTCACAGGTCAGTTCAGACATTGTAATATTGTTCAGCAGACATGCAAGTCATATAATAACAACACTCATAATTATTCATTCCCTACCTAAACTTTTCATAATTTTCATCACACTAAGTGAATTTGTTTTGTGTGTGTCTGTCATTCAAATGTTGGATAGTGTGGAGGAGGAGGAGAGACTTTCACATTTTGGTACCAACGTCCAGTAGCCTTGTACTCTGTGGCAAAGAGGGGGTAT
Organism: Polymixia japonica; assembly: GCA_900302305.1. Taxonomy (NCBI): domain Eukaryota; kingdom Metazoa; phylum Chordata; class Actinopteri; order Polymixiiformes; family Polymixiidae; genus Polymixia; species Polymixia japonica. Next base: position 19,034 of record OMKK01058788.1, on the reverse strand, counting down.
TTTTGGGGGAAAGACTAAAGGCTAAATCTGTATGTATTTACTTTCCAAGGCAATTCTTTATATAGAAACACAGGTCTGAGGAAGCTGAGCTCGCAAATGAAAATAGGGATCAATGAGCCTGTGCTGCTGTATAAAAAAAAAATTAAAAATCATGTGATTTGACTGTCAGTCGGCTAGTCGACTCATCATTGGAGGAGGATTTTGAACTTCTGAGGTCACATGGTAAAATGACCCAAAAGAGTAAACCTGCGCTATGGGGGATTTTGACAAATCCACGTAAATCCCTCACCCCTTGCCCAAGTCAGGGCTCTTATCCAACACTCACTCTGTCTCCCCTCGAGTTTATAACCAAAGCCCTGTGCTTATGGCTATCTCTCTCTCTTTTTTTTGCATTGACCTCTTGTGTGTATCCTTTGTTTCTTTGACCTGTTTGTCTTTCTAGAGTACTTCGTAAACTTTTGCTCTGGAAAGATGCATTACAAACACAAACGATGATGATTATTACTATTATTATTAAAGGCCATGATGCAGGTCAACAACTTAACATGTTTTTTTTTTTTTTTTGATGGTATCAGCCAGACAATCCCTAAATGACCATCCACGGGAAAGACGGCTGTGTTGATTTGCCTCTGTCTTTCATTATAGCTCACGTTCCCATCAGTAAACAAAAGCAACTAGAGGAGTAGCAGGCTCAATGAACATGCGCTCCTAACGCCGCCCGTTCTAGATAAATCAAAAGAAATCAATGCCAGATTGAGGATTGCAGCCTCTGTTGTGCAAATGAAGCTTGGCTCCTGAATAAGATAATAAATCCCTGCCACATTATTTCAGCTTTTGATAAATCGGGCGACAGGATAGGGGGGCTTCTAATGGGAGGAGGGGGCATACATCTGACTGTGAACACCTCTAATAAAACATGAGGAAGGCCTTTGATACACAAACACAAACAGTTGCCATATTTTATAGATGAAGGATGCTAGCTTTTCTCTGTCCAGAGATGTTGGTCTTTAGGATTCTTAATGTATGATGCAATACTGTGTGAGTATTCATAGAGCCTAGCAACACAAGAGCTAGCTTAATTTGCCTCCTTTTGATTGTAATGAGGGTTTGATAGAGGAGATCACTCTGGCCGTGTCTTTGATGTTCACCCTGCTATGCGTGGCCAATCAGGACGGCCAGTGCTCCAGTCAGGAGTAGGCAAAGGAGTATGAGAGGTTTGCTATCAGAAGCCAGACAGGTTTTAGCCTCTGACAGATGTGGGATCAGTGTCAGATGCATGCTATGCCAAAGGCTCGGATTGGTGCAGAAGGGGGAAATGACTTGACTCTCCTGGCCCAAGTACGTCTTTGTACCTTGGCCCCCAGGGCAAGTGGTGGCTGGAATACAAAATGGAAAAAAGTCTGCTCTACTACACGCCACCAGGCCTTTTTGCATCCATCCCATCATCCAAGGCTCTTTACACTTCTTGATTACTGCCCTGGACCATTAGATCACCTTTAGTTCCATCTGCACTGTTGCCAGGCCTGTCCTCTCCTCCGAGCTCACCTCACTGCTGCGCTTTACCAGGGAGAGGTAACGAGTAAGAAACTTATTTCTTTTTCATTCGCAAGAGCGGGAACTTCCCCGGATTTGATGCACTCCAGACATGTGCAGATGGCTAAAAACAAAACATAGGATATCACGAGTAAGATTGTTCTGTGTAATAGCTTGGAGTGTGTGTGTGTGTGTGTTACAGATGCATTTGGATTAAAAAAATGTAATTGAATTGTATTGGCTGTATGTAGAAAATACTCCATATGTATTTTATGCCTGGTTTGATCAAAACATCTCCAGTATGTGTGTATTTTTCTGCACGTACTCAGCCAACGTTACGCCAACGTGTGCTTTTGTTCACTGTTTAGTTGTGTAATGGAGCGTCATCCAGTCTTCGGCGAGTCAGATACGAACACAAAAGCGGAGCGGGCTCCACTCCGGCTGGATTAGTATGCAGGGCTAACGCTGCCGAGTTTTGTTGTTCACTCAAAGCCCTCGCCACTGTTATCAGCAGTCACTCAACGGTGCTGCCACTGTCAAATTTCGGGAGCTGTGAAATCACTGAAAGTTTCCAACAGAAGCAGCTGCTGTATTTATTTCATTGCAGCCCCCCCCCGTCCGCCCCCCACCTGTCCATTCTAGACAGAAATGTTTGCCTCAAAGGCATCAGTGTCAGAGTCTCCTGTTTCCGCTGTCTCTCTCTCTCTGTTCGATTCGGGCACTTTGCATTCAGCAGCGGGCTAGGCTACTGTAGTTTGTTGTACCTGGCAACAATGTTGATAAGTGCTATTGTAGAACTTTAAGCTTCATAATTTACATACACTGGGGAGGATGCATTACACACAGAGCACAAAGGCGTTGGATGCCAAGGCGAATTCATTTCAGGGAAGTCGGGTTTTCCATCCAAATGTATTGCAAATGTTAACCGAATTTTCCGAAAATCAGCAAAAGAAAATGCTAATTTATGCATGTTTCCATCCGTTACGGTTATGCGAATATTAGGAGTTGGTTCATCAAGATAAGCAGTAGGTGGCGCTAATTGTCCAGTCAGGTGCCATTATAGCACTGCAGAAGAAGAGGGCACAACGAGGTGACATAATTAAAAGATTGATTTGATTTTTTTGATGATTTCTGTACGTCATCATTCATTCGCTGAATCTGTTTCCGTTGCATTTACCTTTTATTGATACACCAACTTTTCCACCTCCCTTAAGTGTAAAAAACCGTTTTGCGATATTCTGAGATTTTTTTCACCCAGATTTTTTTTATGCGCAAATTGAAAATGTACATAAAAACAAGTGGATGAAAACTGTGTCAAAAGTGGCTTAAAATGCAGCTTGACTGATTTTTTGTATTAATGTGTTCTGCTTTCTTTGCGATAGCTGGCTTCACGAAACCTAACATAAGCAATGAAGAATGAAGGTGGGTATCAACTTGCTCTGTTAACCCAGGTTTTATCAATTCACCTATGAGCGTGTCCACATAAAAGGGGTGGAGTCTGCAACAGATAACCAATCACAACCACTGGAGAAAAGGTATTAGCTAAAAGTTATTAGCTAATAGCTGTTAATAGTGTTAGCCTACTAACACTATTAGTTATTCGCTAATAGTGTTAGTAGGCTAATACTCACCACCTGTCGGGTTGTTTTTCGAATTTGAAGCCTCCGATGTAGAGCGCTAGTGATGTCTGCCCGAAATATTTTCAAAGCAAGCTATAAATTTGCAGCAAAATAGGTTCATTGCTCAATGCGTTAGAGCTGGCCTTTCCCAAGTGTCTTTTATAAAAACACGTCAGCACCCATCCTATCATGTTCATGCCACCAGGCTAACAGTTATTTTGGATCCACTTGGGTATGTATTTGATTCAAAAATATGAAGCAACTTCTATCAATTTGTTTATTAATTATCGTCCAATTGCACCTAATTAAACAGTACATATCATCATTAACGGTGTCAAGGTAAAGCCTATTTGTATCCTATCGACGTCTCATACTGCTGCCCACGCAGTGCTAAGGCTGATGATATAAAGGCCTAGCATCTTCAAAGGGACTTGCTAAGTCAACATCTTATGAATTCCAATGTGCTTTTCCGCACCATTTTCATTCGCTGTTCCCCCTCCCTCCACTCCATCCTTGACATCCACCCCCAAATTATGCTCGTCCGCCATACCATCCCCACGCTTTATTCCCTCTGCCCGTCTCCTCCTCCTCCCCCCCTCTAGCTCCTTGTGGACCCAAATAGAGAGTGACAACTCTTCCTGTTCCTCTACAAAATTCATGATTAATGTTTCATTAATCATGGATTTTTAAAACATTCTGCTTCCCCTGGGCTTTCTCCTTATTCTTAAATAAAATAATAAATGAGCCAAGTGCTCACAAGCTCTGAGAGACATTGCTTTTTCCGTGCCATCTCTTCTTACCACTCAAATAATGGTCATTGTTTATGGCACCGTCGCACTCAGACACTCTCATTTGGGGACTACAGGGCAGGCCTGTGTTCCACGGAGTTTTATGTGTTGTCTAAATGTTGTAGCTCGTCTTGTCTCGTACCAGGGGACCGTAAACCTTTCAATACTTGGGTTTACGAGAACTTTTTTTTTTTAGAAATACAATAGACTGCGCAGAATTAAACAGCAGAGATATATCAAAATAAGAGACTATGCCACATTAAAAGTAAACAGTATGCTTATTACTCATCCCGTCAGTGTATTTTATGTTACCGTATGTTAAAGTAGATACTGTGTGTCGGTAGCTGAAGGTCTCCCGAACTAACTCCTGAAATAGAATAAGTTAAAGTTCATACAGAGAATCAGATGTTATATAAAAAAATAAAAAATACCATTGCTGTTACTTTACAATCTAGGTTATTATGCGACATTGCCAGGAAGAATGAAAGGGGAGAAAGAGTTGCATTTGAAACTCACTATCTCATCTTAAGCCTGACTCCCGGGCTTCATTCCATCGATATATCATACCAGGGCCTTGTGCTGCAAGAAATGACTTTCAACACTCTGCAAGGAATAACATTTATAAACTGATGGCCAGCCTTGAAGTGCAGAAACCAGCCCTGCCTTACGTCTTATTCTCGGTAAACAAGCCAGCCTGACCTTTCAGCTTGCAATCCGTATACGCGTATAGTTTTGAAACTTTAATATTTAATGTATTCTTACTGTAAATTTGTGATTATGTTGGTTGAGAAAATGCGTAGCTATTAGCAGGTGTTCTCTGCGGAGACTCCAAATGATCTCATCAAGTAGCATATTCATTTACAGCTGCAGAGGGCAGCCATAAAATTAAGATCAAGTACATTGGCTCAACTGTCTGAAACCAATGACCTGTGGCCAGATCTTGAGAATTATTGGCCCCACTAGAGTTTGCCAGCTTCGTAATTAACTGTCCTGAACAGGGTGACTTTAAAGGTTAGTTTCAAAATGTACCCACTGAATTTGATTCATGCATAATTCCCTGATATAAAAAGTGCTTGCAATCTTTTTGTTCTATTGAAAAAATTTAAGAGGTCATAAAACCTTGTTCTCTCGTCTTACCAGTGTAAAACTATGACTCAACATCTGCTACATTCATACCCTAACTTATAAAATGTGTTGGGAAAATATGACTCGAGGTTGAAATATGTGTAGCATGTATAAGTTGATATGCAAAGGAGTCACTAAATTGTCAACGTAATTTATTTATAAGACGTGTTCGATCATACCATAAGTGTGAATGTAGCTTTCCAGAGGTACCATAGACAGTACAGGTATGGAAGGAGGCTCCATCCCGAAATGTGATCGCTTTGCTTCACATTTAGTTTTTTGTCGCCCCGCCCTGTTCAATAGGCCTATTCATTGTTTTCTTTAGCTCTGATTTGATTTCAATGTGGAACAAAAAAACTCATGTCACAATGAAAAAAAAAATGCACTCAAAATGAAAAACAAGAAGCAAAGTATATGATATTTTACAAACATCCACTCCTATATACAGGCCATTTTTTGGTAAAAAAAAAAAAATTGCTGTTTTGCAATTTGATCTTGGAATACCTTTGCCTCAATTTTTTAATTTCATGTTAAATATCTACAATGATATCTTGACAAATCAAAAAAGCACTGAGGATTTTGAAGGCGTCTAAAACCTAAATAAATAAATATATATATATATATATATATATATGAGAACACCATACATTTCCCCTTAGACTGCTACTCCTGTTAAATAATAAAACATTAATAGCCAGGGTGCACATTGTCCCGTGTCTACTCATTTATTTTCCCCCCATTTCTTAGGATCAATGCAGTTTGCCAAAGGGATCAATCTTATTAGAATTTGGAGCCATTGATTAAGACTACCTTATCTAGCTCTCATTGTTGCCGCTATTTCTCTTTGTTTCCCACTTCCAGCTCCCACTTCCGTCTTCTGATTACAAAGCCTGTAATGAGAAAAATCCCATATTGTTTGCTGCAGGGGGATTCTGCATGTGCTGGCCCTGCAATAAAAGAACACACTGGGTCGGGGTGAATCCATATGTGCAATCTGATAACACAGTACTGCCATGATAATTATTGATTTTTCCCTCCCTTTTTTTCCCCTCGTGCTGGTGGATATATAGATGATTGTACATATTGGCTGATAGTGAAAGTCTGTTGTTATTCAGGGCGTCGTTCTACTAGAGACACAAACGGCCGTGGACACGAATGAAAGGGAGAGAACTTTGTGACTTTACGACTTCAGCAAGGAAAGCAACGGAACCTGAGATTATCAGTATCTTTGTCTACATTTTGTCTACATGAGCGAAATGCTCATTAGAAGTGCTTAGTGAGAAAGCAAAAGGTATAAAAGAGATTATATTTCACCCTCCACATTCTGCCCACTGATTGATCTGTCCTCATAGTTTGGAAATATCATCCCCGCACAATAAGAACCTAAAACCCTGAATGTCATTGTTGATATTGCATATTGGCAAACTAAAAAAAGTGTCAATCTTTTTACACGAATGAGAAAAATGCTCTAAGTACTGTCAGGTTAAAGCCTGTTAAAAAAAGACTATACCTACAGCCAATAAATATATTATCCACACTTGATGAACTAACAAGACCAACAAGTTTAACAATAAAGACAACTAAAAACACCTGCATACGCTCAATAAAAACCAAGCCATGTATCAAAAGTCCATCTGAAAAAAAAAAAAAATCAATAAGGAATAAGAGTGAATTATTGAGTTGTTATGGTACTGTTCTCCTAAAACATATTATTTACCCTGTAATCACCATTAGAAGCTGCAAAGCATTGATAACATTAAAAAGCAGATGGGTTTAAGCAGCAGAAACTGCCTCTCAGTGCTCTTATCACGCTGGGATATGAGAGTGTTCAATGAACAAAGAGTTTCAGCTGGGATTAATACGGCCTTGTGCAGCTGTTAACCGGAGTTTAATGATGACCCACACAAAATACACACAAAAAAAACACGCACACACTAAAATTCTGGAACAGTGTATGTTGTATTTTATGGACCCTGACCGCATGCACACACAGTTGTTTGAATGAGGTGATTGAAATAGATCAATGTGTCAGGACACGGAAACGCATTGATCTCTATGTAAAAATGACTTAAACATGTAAGGGATTTTTTTTTGTTGCATTCATTCCCCTTCTGCACGCAAAGCGCACAACTGCTTTGTATTCATACTTAAAGGAGTTTAGTGTCTAGTAGATTCATATAGTATGCGGCAAAGCCCTGTGGCTGCTCTGACTTTCTGAATGATACCACAGAGAATATTTAGAAGCTTCTTGGTTGTCATGCAAGCACATGTAGACATGATCTTCTGAATGACTTCAATGGCATTAATAATACTCGTCAGAAGTTGATTCAGCAGCACACAACGGTAATTAGGCTTCTCTGGATGGCTTGGATGATATACGTCATCTCTTCTCACTACATCTGCCATACAAATCTACTTGATCTACTACTTCCAACGTATACTTTGCAGCAACAATCATGTGGCAATATATATTGTCTCTGAATGGCATTTAATTATGTTTCTGCGTTAATGTTTTTCTGTTCTCGTTTCCTGCTCTCAAGTCAATCAGAATCTCTTATTTTGGTCCAATAATTGGAAATATAAGAAGCGCGTCAAGCATTCAAGGGGGATGTGACCACGTTCTGCCAATGTTGTGTTGACAAATGAAATATTAACTTTCAATGTTGTTGTTATTTTTATGTAGAAATACATACAAGACTAGCTTGCAAGCCTAGTCAGGAGATTTTTGTACAATACAAAAAGAAAGTCGAAAAAATCCAACCAGATTCAAACCTTTAAGATTGTGCAATATAAAAAACACAGGACAAAAATTAGTGAAAAAAGTGAATATGCATATGGATTCTTAAATGCTCTTAAATACATTTAGTATAATTATTAATTTGTGAGGGCGAAGTGAAGAGCAAGCTGCCCAGAGAGAAAAGCAGTGTGTTTCCCATGGACATTTAGTGAACAAAACACGCCTAAATTATGCTAAACCGAACAATCAAAATTGTACTGAAGCATTATTTCAACATGTTCACTTCTACAAGTTAGATTATAAATTATACGATTTACAGACAGACACATATTGAAAATGGAGTGCGCATATTGCTAATTGTTTCCCAAAATGTGTGCTGTAAAAATAGCTGCCTGGAGACAGAAAGTAATTCTTATGATTTGTTTTGGGCAATCTTATTCTCCATTTACCGACAATCCACATTATCATAACTAGGGGCTTCTGCTCTGCATTAATCCGTGGATGTCTTCCTCGTCGAGAGATTGAACTAAAGCCCTTCCCTTACCTGATATTCAATTAACCGCCTCAGTACATTCAATAAACAAGCAAAGCTTAAACAAGAGTGCTTGACAAACGGAAGATTAGGGTCACAATGTGATGTCATACCTCTCACCCTATTATGATTATCTATGAGTGCTTGAATTGGGCTGGTGCTCACCGGCACGCAGCAGTGGCTCATTTGATTTTTGCCTACCTGCGTACTGGTACTTCTTTATCCGTACTGCTACCTCGTCATTAATCCTGGTACTTTGGCACACAACTGCTCTCTCTCTCTCTCGCTCTCTCTCTCTCTCTCTCAATAGAGGTATTGTAAACATAGTATACAATTACCAACCGGAGTATGGAGTGATATGAAATGTATTCAATATAAATTGCTTTTCTCAAATTGCTAGACATGACGTCGTTGACCTGGTTCTTAAAGACATGCCTTTTACGTAAGAAAGAAACTTCTTAAATAGTGAAAAAGAAAATTTGTACTATACTTCAATGCCCCTTATGTTTTCTTGATGTCGTAACTTGGCTGAAGTCTTAGGAAACGTTTGGGTGTTTACTATTAATAACATTGACATTTAAAATCCTTGCAATCTTTTTACAGAGAATGTGTCTGAAAATCAAATGCCAGGAGTATTGCTTATGTATAGACAATGTGACCCATGTGCACACACGGTAGCTGATATATAATACTGGCACGTTCATATTAAAATTCAAGCACTGCTATCTACATATAAGATAAATAATAGTAAGATAAAGGCTAAGATAGAAATACATAATGTAGATAAAAAGGATATATTATTAAATAGAGATATTATGTTATTACCATAGGTTCTATACTGCTGGTTCAAAAACAAGGAACGTGTATTGTGAGTTTTGGCTGAATCACACACAAGCCTGTGAAATTGGTTTTCCAGTATCACTCCTCAGATGAGACACTGACATTAAGCTTAATAGAGTGCAACGTGTATAACCTAAATAAATAATAACCTAAATAACCTAACAAAAAAATATTCTCTGTACAAAACTCCCCCTGTTTGGAAGACTTCATACTTTAAATTAATCACTGTTTAACCAGGCAAGTGGACTAAGAATACATTATTTTTGTACACCAGCATGCTTGGGGAGCAGAGAGGATGGGGCTGTAAACACCACCCACTCAAACCTGGGAGCTTCCCGGTAGATTCAGAGTCTTAGTCGCCACTGAGAACTTCCACTGAAGCAGCTCGGGGCATCTTGCTCCAGGTCACTTTGATGGTTGTTATCAAGGGAAGGAAGAGTTCATCACACAGTCATTTTGCCCGAACAAATTTTTACTGCTTCAGATTCAAAAGGTGACTCCCAGGCTTAAAGCTGCTTTTGTTAACCTTCAGTGCACCTCTGCAAATTAAAGTAGTTTTAGGTAATCTTATCTAGAAAGATCCTATACTACATGATTGTATCTATAGCTGTGTGTTTTTGGATGTTTTCTGAAACTTTCAAAGGGCTTAAAGAAATACATCAGTTGTGGAATACCACTTTACATTACAGTTCGGTAATAACAGGGTAATGCCAAGGTAATACCAGGGTAATAATAACATTACCAGGTACTTACAAGTACTTTCCATGTTGTTTCAGTGCCATCTCTTCCAAACATCCAAATTCAACCTTTGTTCTGCTCGACGTGAACAGTTGTAAGACACTTTTGAGCGTGAACACGGAAATGGGCAGGGTTGTTCGTGTTCACATCGATCTGACGTGCATTTAAATTGGTTATTTGGTTCGTTTTCTATTTTCCGACAATAAGATCCTTAAATATGAACAAAACCGATTGGCTGCGGCTAATGTTAGCGACATTAGGTTTGTGGAAACAGTGACAGCCTTCGTGACTTTGAGTTTGATAAATAAGACTGCGTGTGAGAAACTTCCGACCCAACGTCCTTGCATCTCCAACCCCAGTAGTGACAGCATCTTGTCACGTTACACGACCTACCTGTGTCATGGTCTTGAGCGAAGGGCGCCTCTTCACTTCCCCCGTGATAGGGGGTCACTCCAGTCGGGGCTTTTCCCCATGCTGGCCATGGGAAGCTGGAGATGTTCCTGGATGCCCAGCTTGCCGGGGTCCGAGCCGAGGCGTGGTTGGTCCACAGTTGCAATGAGGCCGGGGCAACTTGGGCAATACTTTGCTAGTTGAGATGTCGTCGTAGACGGCAAGTTGTTTTCTCAGTAACTCAGTAAAGTTCTTTCTAGTCCTGATGAGAATGGAAGGGTTTGCGTAGGGTGGACAGGGCCTTATACAGGCCCGATCTGCACCCGGGAGTCTCATGAGCCTCATCTGATTGAATTTTTGAGGCGGAGGAGAAAGCTAGTTAATGCTCTTCTCTTCTCCCCATTCCCCTCTACCTTACCTGTTGTAGTCTTTCAAACCTGAAGCAAAATCCATCAGAAGGACGTCGAATGTTCCTGATTTGGACTTAAAGGTGCAATCTGTAATATTTTAAAATCAAATAAAAAGTAAAATCATAAGATACAGTGTAATGGTGGTCGTCTGAAAGCTTCCCCACTCTCTGTTTTGATTGCGCCGGCCCATCAAACAGGTCCTCCCCTCAGCCCGTCCAAAGTGTAGCTCCTCCTCTCAAACAGGAGGCTTCTCAAAAAAGTATAAGCAGCCCCCATGTTGTCAGTTCACATAAGTAGGAGAACTATATCACAAGATGACAGAGGGTGTGTGTTGGAGGAGACAAACCCGTGCCAATCTTACAGATAAGCACCTTTGAAATTAAACTATTTCTAGAAATAGACAGTGTTTGTCAGTCAAGCCTCGGCGTCACAAATATTGGGAGGAGGGGGGGGGGGGGTCTAATATTGCAGGAAATGCATTCTGGACCCCTCAGTTCCCCTGCCAAATACTGTCCCATCCAATATCTAAATAGTCATGACACAATCAATCGAGCCTCTTACAAATGCGGTATTTATGGGTATTTTGCAGACTGAATTTATGGTTAATCAAAGGTGGAGGTTATGCAACTCTGTACTCCAAAGCATGCCATTTCATAATAAACGCAATGTATTCAAGTTCTACCACACATTAACATTAAGGTCACTATCCACTCTGTCATCATCAAATGAAGTCACCCTACACTAGCACTATTGTTAATGCTCCTTTGAAAATATGAGGTACGTGAGAGATTCAAATCATTACGTCATCAATCTATATCAGAGAATAACTCATTTGCCAGCTTTGCGCTGGTGTAGGAACACTGAATTCAAAGTAATATTCATTAAATGACAGGTCCTGGAAACTTTTTCGATTACCTTGAGAATATTTACTCAGCAAATCAGTCCACCTAGCTGTAGAACAATGTAAAGACATTGCACTCAGAAATGAGAATTTTGTACCATTGGTTATCATTCAAATAATCCTTTATTGAAAAGTGGAATTTTCTCTTCAATTAAGCCTATGTTTTAACAGTCCACAAAGAAGGGAATGCACATTTGTAGAAGCAAAATTATTTTTAAATTAATAGCAAATCAGATTCCCTACTCGTTTTCCCTTCCTGATACAGTGGTGGGAAGGTTTTTGAACCCTATAGAATTGTTTGCATTAATGTGAGCAGATCTTTATCTATGTCCTTAAAACAGATACAGAGAACCTGGAAATGAAGCACAGACATATTTTTTCGTCTATGTATTGAGGAAAACTAACTAATTTCTTTGTCAGGAAAATTATGTGAACATGTAGTTTCATCAGTTTATCTAGTTTATTAAATTGTGCTAAAAATATCATTACGCTTCATTACTATAAAATGCTGCCCAATAGCTGAGAATGTAAGTGGGAATGGTGAAAAATAATGTTCCCTAAAAACAAACAAGTTACCTGGATTCTAATTTGCCTTTTAGATGAGAAACTGTTTAATAGTCCCGTGGAGATTATTACTGCAAAATATGCAAAGCACATTTTTACATATTTTCAATGCTACAAATAGCATAATGTGTATAGTCATTCTACTGCTGAAAACATTAGTAATATTAATCATCACAAAAACTCTTGATCATATAGATCAGTGGTGTGTATTTTTAATGACTTATTTCCACTGGGAATGTGACAATTTCTCATATTGACTTGTTATACAGTATAATATATACGTTTGGTATAAATACATTGAACTTTTATATATATAATAAATCAAGTCAAATTAAAAATCAAGTCAAATTACCACATTGTATGTATATATATATATATATATATATATATATATATATATATATATAC
>OMKK01058786.1:4971-16131 GCA_900302305.1 Polymixia japonica | reverse complement strand
CGAGCACATTAGCTGCTCTCAGAATAGTTTTCTTAAAATGCTGCTGGTGCTATTCTGTTCCATTTCTTCTCTCTCACAGGGTTAATTGCAGCCCACTTCCACCTCGGCCTTGCTTCCAGAACGATCCTCTCTGCCATCCATCTGCTCTCCTTCTTGGTTGCCATATTGTCAGACGTTGCTTTTCAATATTGATTGGCTGGAACTGGAGTGACCCCGGGCCTCAGGCTTACCGCTGTATGCTAATGCAGAAAGAGTATCGCCCTCACAATAGCTGGTGCTTGTGTAATAGACGATAAGGGAATATTATGGGTGGTGTGGGTTATTTATTTGTGTAGGATCAACAGACTAAATTACACGACATTGTACATTGTACTTCTGCCACACCTAAAAGTCAGTATGAACTTGCTTCTGTTGGTTGCTTCCAATTTCTATTTGAAAGAGAAGAGACTGGCTACAAGGACATCGACCTGCAAACTGATTATTTGTTCTATCCTGACTAAAGTAGTCTGAATATTGGAGTGGGCTAACTGTTTACATGCAAAGGAGCTCATGTGGCTAGCTGTTTATATGTCCACAGCTTGGGCTTTGGAGTCTCTGTCACCTTCTTGTATCGTAACTGACTATTAGTAGTACATGTGGAAGGTTATCTGAAGGTAAATAGTCTTTATGCTGTGATTTTCAACTTGCAACAACAACAAGTAGAATTTGCTATATCACACACATAAAAGTTTTGTGTTTATTTATTCGCTCCATGTCATCGCTCCTTTAGCCCCAGTCTTAATCATTCTTTCATGAACTAATGTGGACAACTTTGTATCATGAAACCACCAATGACGTTATTCTTTGAAAACGAAATCATTCAGCTAAATAGTGCCATTGTCATCTGATGCATGGATGAGATGGGTGCATTTGACACAATCAGCCATTGAGATAGATATTGGGCAAAACTTCCCCAGTTGGCTGTAAAAAGACCAGGGCTGCAGCCGAGTAGTCAAAAAGAAAAACGTCCTATGTACTTTCCTAACCACTTTTCCTTGACCTCGATGGAAAACGTCATGAGGTCAAGGAAAGATGTAAAGGAGAATTCATAAGGACCTAGGAAAGAGTGCTAAGAGAATCCGACTGCACTAGGCTACGTAATTATGCTACGACGGATGTTATTGACATGGTGAAACTACAATGTTGTGAAGATGGACTACTAAAAGCGCATCTTAGATACTTCGCCCTGTGCGTTCTTACAGTGTGAGTAATATTACTTTGTTACCAAGGTTGGAATTGCAATAAAAAAAGGAATATAAGCACAAAAGTAAAACGAAATGGTTGTCCCATTGTATTCATGTATCAACATGAATCCCAATTAGTATGATTATGTTAAAAGGCTCGAGGAACATGAAGACGTATGGACAGTGAGGTTTAACCCGTTGCTAGGCAACGCCCTTTGCATGCGGCTCCTGCTGGTTTGTAGAGAGCAGCCCAGCCCCCAGGTGTCTCAGCCTTGAAGCAAATCTGACATGGAGGCCAAACGGTGGTACTGCAGCCTAAAATTCACATGCGGCCCAAAAGGCTTTTTTCCCATAGACGGCCATTGTAAAAGACAGTCCTCTAAAAGTATTCAGAAGATACCTACAACACCACATAATACCATAAAACATTCTTTGAATTATGTATTTTTTAAACATGAAGGCCGATTTCTTTAAAAATCACTCAGAGCCTTCTAAAACCTTGTTTTTTGTGTGTGACATTACCTCAGGGTACAGGCCAATGAGGTTCGCTCGTGGGCGCATGGGAAACGTAAGCAGACACTACTGCGCATGACCGTTGGGCCGTATGCCGGGAAGTAAAACCAGGAAGTAAAAAAAGTTTTTTGCTTCATGCACTGGGTGAGCAGCTTTCATTCAAATGAATGGGCGGCCATTTTCCCATTCATCGAGATAATATAGCCTTGATGTCCTTTGTTTCCCCCTCATTTAGAACCACACTCCCACGGAATAGTATAATAGGAATAGTACCTGTGCATCTGTGTAGTTCACAATAAAAGGCCTTAAAGGACATTCCTGCCTACTGTGTCCTGATTAGACACCACATATCGCTGGACCTTCAATACAATTGTATGAAAATAATTGTTAAATTGATGCAAGATAGGCATAACATGTTAGGCCTACAGCTCTACTACTGTAGCCTACTGTAGTTTTATATAATCATTCTTAAATTTCAAAAATGTTTAATGAAAAACTGGCTAAAAACATCTCATCCCTTTTTCTTGAAAGACAGACTTCTGTGTTATGGTTAATATGCTGATTATGATTATGTCCCTTGTCGGTCATATTGATTGTTTGTTTTCGTGAATGGCTGAATGGTGCATTGCTTTAAATGTTGCTGCCGCAAGGAATTATGGGACGGCATTATCTCCTTTCCTTTCGTAAAGGATTGTCCAGTGTATCCTATGCTAAAGGAGATAAGAAAGGAAGCACTTCCTAAGCAAAAAAGACAATTCGACCGCAGCCCCTGTTTCTTAAAGTGGATTGAAACTTCATCCTAGGTGAGGTTGACCAGGTTATTGTAGTCTAACTGAACTGTTTATAAGAGGCTACATCTGGAGTGTTACTCAATCAGTCCCATTAACAGATGACTGCACTGCATCTCAATGTAGTAACCCGCTCTCTTTTGCCTGATAAGCCCAGTCCTGTAAAAGCCGAGCTCTCAAACTGTATCCAAGTCCTTTTACTGTCAGTACTTTTAGAGTTTGGGATGACTTAAAAGACTACAGCTGAATTGAACCCACATTGGTTAGAAAGAGAGACTTCCCTCTGTTTGGAACTAGTTTCACCAGCACCATGGCAACCCTATTTTAGTTTAGATTGGCAGGCTGTCACTGGTCATTATCAGTACTGCATCCTGGTAGCCAGAGCACACCAGTACCGGCACCATAACACTCTCGCGCTCAGCATCCTCCCCTTTTCAACCTCAGAGTTTACTAGCGATGACTCATACAAGCTATAAGGCTGTTGCCTGGTGTGTTCCAGTCATGTTCTCTCAGTGATTTCCACCAGTAAGCCCGGTATTTACAGGAGCTGTGTTGATTGAGCTATTCTACCACAGGCTGTGAAAAGCGTGTGATAGTAAATAGGCTATGTTTCTGGGCTACGTGCTCTCTCTTACCTGAATGCCTTGTGTTTTACCTACTATAATGGTGCTCTTATTATGACGTGAAAGCTGTTGTTCATTGTTTTGCTGAGACCTCTTGTTTTCACCAGTCTTTACTCACTGACTGATTGGTAGTCTGCTTAATGGTGTGTGCAGCAGCGAATTGATTCGTAGCATTAGGGGACTCCAGGGCAGCTCCAGGTGGGTGTGACCGCTCCCATAGGCTTTGCTGGGATAATGTTACCGCACCTGGGGAAGCACGCACGCACGCGCACACACACACCCACACACACACACAAAAGAGTAAACATCAATATAAAGGCATAGACGAACCTCATACAAGAGTCAGAGTCTTGTCTCTTGGTTTTGTCTTTAAAAAAAGATCCTACAACAAAATACAGAGCACCCTTAAACTCCAATGCTTCTATCAACGATGATATGAACTGACTTGTTTGAATTGAATTGGGCTGATCAACACACGCATCCTGTTTTATTCTGTCTCGGGTACGATCAGCGCTAACGCAGTTCCAGTTAAACAAACACAACAAATCGGACACAGTTTTGGCCTAACCTCAAACTCAACTCCCCTCCCTCCTTCCTTCAGCTTCCTTCATAACCCCTCCATTGTCTAAACTGGCTTCACTCTCCTTGTGTCAGTAAAGCTTCCTGTGCAACAACAGTCCACAGGGCTTGTGAAGCTATCTGCAGCAATCAAAGTGCTTACGTTGTTTTTTTTCACGTGAAAGAGCATGGCTGCAATATCGCAATCCCAGTTTCTCTATATCGTTATCTTTCAGGGAAAGGAGGTATGTCTTCCTTTGCTTGCTGTTGTCGTTTGGGCTGCCCTCAACAGCTTCGCGGTGTTGTTTGCTGTCTTGAGACCAAGGATTATACTCTCCGTCGTTGGATGAAGAGATTGGCGTGAGCAAGAGAAAAGAGAATCGTGGAGATAACATGAAATAATAACGCAGACAGCAGGATGAAGAAAAGGAAATGCAACATATTTTGAGAGAGAGAGAGAGAAAGAGAGAGAGAGAGAGAGAGAGCTTTGTTTCACAATTAACTGGAGCAGCCCAGGGTCAGACATCTGTGATCCATCTCCCAGGGCCAGGCGTCTGGAACTGCCTTTGTACTCTCTCTCTCTGTGTGTCTCTCTCTCTCTCTGTCTCTCTCTCTCTCTGTCTCTCTCTCTCTCTGTGTCTCTCACTCTCTGTGTCTCTCACTCAGTCTGCCTCTGCATGCTCAGACCCTCTCCTGGCTCTGCTCCCTCCTCCAGACAACCCACTAGCAGCCTGGAGGACTGTTTACTCTGAGGGGCACCGCTTTTTCATGGCTTGTACCCTCCTCTACCCTAGACCTCCCTTCATCCATCCATCCATCCATCCATCCATCCATCCATCTATCCACTTATTTATGGCAACAGAACAGTTGCAGTTCCTGCCTTAGTCAGGGGGTTTAGTGGTAGGCGGTTAACGGTCCCCTGGTCATGTAAACACTATCTTATCCTCTGCTCTGTAGATGTTTAAGGCACATTAAAGGGCCCATTATGGACTCGTTATGGTAGAGGCATCAGATTCCTGGGGGGAAATGGCCTGTGCTACTGGGAGGGAATCGCTGTCTAAATCGCTCACTAAATCGAGATTTAGAAAAATGTTACAAGAATGTCCAAGTAGTAACACCATTAATTCAATATTGTATGAATTAATGCGAAGGGTTAGAGGAAGTTTACAGTACAAGCGTATAAATACCTCCAATTGATTTTCAGCATAGTTTGAATCTGTGGGCCAAACGCTGTTGCTGTCATTCTTTGTTGAACATTTAGGGTCTGTGCCTCTTTGCACTCGGTAAAATTCCATTCTCTTTTTAGCATTTGCTTCGTGTTGTTATCTCAGGACATCTTTGTGAAAATGTAATGCTAACGCTAGGTGTGTTTACAGAATGAAACAATGACGTGGAAACAGTATTTCTTTATTAACATGGCAAACGCACTGAAAGTCATTAAAAAGTGATTTTTTTTTTTTTTTACCCTTCTCCATTTCCGCCCTTTGCATGACGTTTTTACTTAATAGCACAGTTTTATTTTGGTCAATAATTAGAATTCTGAACAGGTCCCAGTTGAGTGATGTTATACAGCCTTCTGCTATTCTTCACATTGAGCTATTAGAGTAATCACTGCAAGGTGATGTCATCCCAGTGTACTGTGTGCGGTCTGTGGTTTATAAGCAACACACACACACATGCAACAGGCACACATAGGGGAAATTGGATCGAGTGTGGATAATCATTGCATTAGTGCAGAGTGTGTAATCAACGTAAGCCTGAGGGACTAAAACACACCTTGTGTTTTTACTGTACAGATGTGTCCTTTCTTAATGGCCCAGCTTGTGCTACAGTGTTGAGTGTTTATGTGGAAGTGGAAAGGGGATGTGTGTTTGTGTCAGAGTGCATTAGGGGTGTAATAGAGAACTTACAGTTTGCGTTAGTGATGCAGTGACATCAGAGAAGGATCAGTTTCCATGTAAAAGACTAGCAGCAACAACTGACCTCTTCTACAAACAAACCTGAGGCAACTATTACTAGGCAACTATATTTAAAATCAACGCCGGTATTTTGTCACATTAAATATAAATTCAGAGTCTAGTGTTCAGCGTGGACACTAGTTGGTGTAACTGTGTAAAAGGACGTATCCTAAGTTTGAAACGGTGCAGCGTGGGGTTCCCTGTTATATTCCTGGTCTATCAGACAGGCTCGTACCCAAACCGAGACGGAAGCTGCAGAGGCACCAGAAGCCCAAAGGTTTTTCCTCTCATCCCTTTGAAGACCTCCTGGCAAGGCTTTCAAAGCTCCTCTGTCTCAGTACTGGTTCCTAAAATAATGTGTGGTAAATGTAATACAGCTGTCCAGCTGAGTGGGAACAGGCCAGGATTATTATTCTCAACAAAAATAATTGGTTGTATTTGCAGTTACAGATCCTCCCGGTGCAACTTTACATGCCAGTGTCTAGAATCTGTACCATCCACTGCCGTTTGTTTTAAAGGTATTGATACCACACATAATATTATACTAAATAGAAATGTACTGTTGCTAATACAGCAATAGTGTACCAGTTGTAAAATATGTTTCAAAGACGGATGAAACGCCCTGGCTACATGTACAGTCACTACTGTAGGTCATTAATGGTCAAGTCTGGTTTGTATTGCATAAGTAGACGCAGCCTGTAATGCCCTTTGAGTTTCAGTCTCAAGCTAGGGGTTTTTTGTGCATTTTGTTTCTATAAACTCAGAAACAGATGTTCCCTCAAGGTTAACAATGGTAAATTCAGTTTTTATTGCTCAGCTGTCTTTTACATGTTTACATTTTATACGTGACCTTTCAGATCACAAGGACACTCTTTACCAGGAGTGACAACGAACAACTTAAGTGTAACTGTACCTGTTCTGAGTCACATTGTGTTACCACAAGCGCTTGTCAGGGGAAATCTGTTTCCTTGTAGAGGAACAAGGAACGTTCCTGTCTGCACACTATCTACCGACCTGTGTCGCCCGTAAATCCCTCAGAGATGTCTTAGACTTCAAAACTCTATATATTTGTTCACTAGCTCCTTCGGAGACTCCTAGAAATTGTCTGTTGAGTACTTTAGAGAGTGTACACAGTTAAAAACATTGGTGCTGGTGTACGGTGTTACTGAGTGAATGGAGCTTGGGATTGGACACTTCCCAACACCTGGGGTGTATATGCTAGCCTGAGGGACGGGGTTCCTAAGTGGGTTACTTTTCATGTGAATGCTCACGGCTCAACCTCACATGCCTCTCATTACTGTCCAGAGAGAGACAAAGTGAGGGGGGCAGAGAGAGAGAGAGAGAGAGAGAGAGAGAGAGAAAGAGAAAGAGAGAGAGAGAGAGAGAGAGAGAGAGAACCAGATGGAGACAGCGCTGAAGATACAAGAGAAGCTCCTGTACTGATCTCTTAGTCTCTCTCTTTTCAGTTCTGCTCAATCCTTTTTTTTCTTGTTTCATCCAACTTATCCTCTTTTCTGTTTTGTCTCTGTCACTATCATGTTGAGATTGGTCCTGCTGAACCTATAACACGTAGCTGTATGCTACACAGTATGTGTTTGTGATGTGTGTATTATGATGGAGATAACCTTTATTCATATTACCCAGCATGCACAGCTAGCCTGTCGTCCAGCTCCAGCACAGCTTGAGAAACACTTAAAAGCTGAAAGCCTTCCCCGGCCCCTCCTAGCCCATTCAACGTCCCCAAATGTTATAAGAAAGACCCCTTTGTGGTGGGCCTGGCCGCAGTGAACATGCTTACAGACATCCCCCAGTCCCCACATAATAGTCTGCCTTAGTCCCCAGCTGTGGAACAATTTCAATAGCGCTATTCCAAACATCAGCAGCTAACGGTCAAACGTTGCTTTAGCTTAAAAAAAAATACAAATAAGGACAGTGCCTTGTCTGGGAAATATGGCTTGTTAATTACTATAGTCAGGGTTCCCAGTTAACTGCAATGAATTGCATTTTTTCTTGGCAGTGGGGGAAGGGACAGAAAGGGAACTGGATTGTAACACTTAAGAAAAGTCCCCTAGGCCATGGCAATTTGTACTAATTTCAGCTCTGTAATTGGAAAAAGCACAACAAGACTTGACAACGAGGTTCGCTAGCGCTGAGGTTCATCTGAGGTCTACCATACGCTGATTCGTCTCTGAACTGAAAACAAAACCTGGACCGAATAACGGTGATTAGAAGACCATACCTTATTCTCTACCTACAACTATATAATTATTGACTCTTCTGACTTCACTGCGTATTACTAATTCAGTGGAAATTAACTGGAAGCTGTATTCAACCAACCAGCTTTGCTACCAGTTCATAGTGTAAGAAATAGCAAAACAAGAATGCAACTGTTAGGGATGAGATGTGACCCTTTTACTCTTTTACCCACAACACCCCCTTAGCGAACACGTACACACGGATGCGCAAAACCCACACAAACTAATACACACTCGTTGAAACCATGCGGACCGCGTGCTTTCCACGCCTTCCAAGGTGAATAAGTATTGCTGACTCCTCCCCTCAGCCTGCGCAAGCCGGGACACCTCTTGTTTTGGTTTAGTTAGTGTAGTTCGCCTTACTAACGCTACTAGTTACAGAGCTAACTGACAGGGTAGTTTGGGACAAGCTCTTCTGTTCTAAAGGTTGTAAAAGTGCTGAATGCCCATTGAGACCTTGCTATTGACAACTCGGAGGGTTGAAACATCCTCAATGGATGAACTAAAAGCTATTTTTATTCATCTAAATGACTGGGAGCTGTTATTGATCAAATGGTGTTCCAGCAGCAGATAGATTTAGAGAGGGTTAATAACCTTCTTCCCCCTTTCTATCTTTCAGAGTCACATGTCACTCTCTGAGCTACACAATAGTTTCCCATGATTCAGCATTCTAAAGTTCTGTGGTTATTGTATTCCGCCACCAGTACAGTTATCTAATATGGTCATTTTATTCTATAGGAGATGGGTTTGTGAACTGCTATGGTCCATATTCTTCCCAAAGGCAACAGAAGGGTCTAAAATCATTTAAACATTAAGACTATTGAACTGGCCATCAATAAGAGCTAAGTGCCTCTGTCTCAAGACGGCATCCACTACTAGACCTAAATAGCACCCACTTAAAGGAAAAAGAGTCGACCATTAGTTAATGATCTACTGCCATGAGTGGGACAGAGTACATCGTGAATCCTGGCTTCCTGACAGAATGACCTGGTTTGATGAATATCAACACTCCTTTTATTAGCTAATCTTAAAAGCGTGGAGTGATACCGATCTACCACAACGGATGCTGTTATTATTATTAGTGGTAGTAGTAGTATTGGTATTAGTTGCAGTGTTAGTATTGTTATTATAATTTGTGGTATTTGTGCTTCAGAATACAGTAATGAGGTACGGAAAAGATGTGGACTGGCAAGGCTTGACTGCACATATGGTACCAAGCTAAGGCCATTAAGCCACCAGGATGAGCCTGTCACAGTTGTTTTAGTGAAATGATTTAATTAATTTGGTCCACATTTGCTTGAATTACATAATGCATATATTATGCTTTGCCAAACGTTACACAACATTGTCAAACAGACCCTATTTAAATGAGGGATGCAGACATCAATGATCTCTCCAGGGGCTCTTCAGTCTTAAGTTTAGGTGGAAAATACCTTCAGCAAAGGGAGAGAGACGCTCATTTTTGCTTTGGAGCCAACAATGACAGAGCTGCTGTTGGGTAGTCCAGGTGATTCTCTGGAGATGGTATGGTTTCATAATTTAGGCTGACCATTGCGTCTTTGTAATGTGTCATCCTTGTTGCTTCTACAGGTTCTGAAGCTTGTCACGTCACCAGGAATCAAACAAACCATTTGTCTCCAAGTCCGTCTCAAGGTTTCACGCAGGAGGTTGGTATTGTATTTTCTACATGTAAAGTAGGCCTGCAACATACAGTAGTCATTCATACAGAAAAATGTAAGACGCAACCAAATCTTGATTTACTGTAGATGCATTTGTCACTTCATTTGGCCCGTACTTTTTTTTGTCCATTGACACATAGCTGCCATATAGACTCTAATAAGGAAACTAATGACTGTCTTTGGATGACTTGAGAGGAGCTGCACTAACAAAACAACTAGAATCATGGTTTCCTGCTTTTCTTGTTGTGTTATGGGTTCCTGGGCACCTGTCAGTAAGTAGTGGAAACTAGCGGCTGTTCCCATGGTTCTATTGTTCTGAGCAGGTGTTACTACACAGCTTTTGTCAAACAGCACTCCTATGAGTCGTCTCTATTGCTGCCGCCGCCTCATGCGCTGGGGCATGGAGCTCCGTAGGGAGACAGAATTAAAGACGAAACGCAGCGCCACTGACAACAACCTCCTCAACCCCGAGTTCACTTGCTGTTTTCATTGTCTGCCATGCTGCCTCTGCTCTGGAAATCTGTCCAGTTCATTCATCTGGATGCAGCAGGAATAGGGGGGGAAGGGGGGCATGTTTTTCCCAATATGGAGGAAAAACAATGGAATGAGAGATATTCAACTGGGGCCACCTGTGAAGGTCGTTTCAAAGAGGAAACCTCCTAGGATAATAAACAGAATAATATCATGCCACTTTGCTCCTAAAATAGGGAGGCGTTGTGTCATGGGTCCACTTCCTGTTATCTGAGGTTTGTTTTCATCCTACCTCTTATCTATATTCTATATCAGATGCATCCGTGGGCATCGGAACTGCCATTGACGTTTACCTCCGAGTTTAATATATGAAGTTCAAAAACATTGAATTTAATTCCTCAGTCTTGTTGTTTTGAAGTGGACGCTTTGGATAAAAATATCTATTAAATGGCATATTTGTTGTTTTCATCCAAGCATAGTTGTTTATTCTGAAAATATGACAAATTAAATCTATTTATATACCTCGCTATGTCATCTTTAACACAGGAAGCCTTCACTGTCTTCATCGGTGTTGGTACCTATTGTGTGTGCAGGGTCGAGTTGCGGTGTCCATATTCGGTGTTCAGTGTTTTGGTGCAATGTGACAGACAGGTTTTGGTGTCAGATAACCGAATGAGAAAAGGAGAGGTGTTTTGTGAAAAGCGTGACTTTAACGCCCAACTCTTTGTCCGCGGGTGAACGTTCCAATGCACCTCACTCGCTCCCTGAAACCAGTCTGACAATACCAGCACGCTTCTTGATTTCTCATCTTTCCACCTCTTCCTTCTGTCTCCCTTTTACTCTGCTTCTCCCCTCATTTGTCTCCATCTCTACTCTCCTCACCTCCTACACGCGCTGCTAATGTGTTTTGCCAAGAGCAGAGAGCGGGGATGATATCACTTGATACTTTTATTATCTGAAAGTTGAGAGTCTGGTGCCAATGTACAACTCCCCCAATACCTCAGCAGTGCTTACTTTTGATTTGAGCAGAGTATCGGGTTAGCCTGGGAGCGCCTGACTAGATTGCCAACGCTGTTTCGGGGCTGCACCCCC
>OMKK01058722.1:3011-14357 GCA_900302305.1 Polymixia japonica | reverse complement strand
TAGCAATAATCAGATGGGATTATTATTACATTGATATTTAGAGAACTATGGAAACAAAATAGGATCAAAAGTATTGTAGCTCTGTATCACCATACCTGAATGTGTGAAAACATTTTGTATGAATAAATTCAAATGTGTGAATGTGTAAAAACGTTTTGATCAAATTAATTCAAATGTTTGAATGTGTAAAAAATATCTGAACAAATAAGATTTAATTTTTGAATCCGTTACAGTTACAAATCAAACCTCAGAATACAAGTACTTTTGTCCCACGTTTGACGCTTCCTCCTGAATAGCCAATGGAGATGCTCAGATTAACATATCATTTGACTATCCAATCAGGAATATCATTTCACTATCCAATCATGGAGCCAGGGGGGTGAGCCTTCTTTGCTGAGTCTGTTTAGTGACGGGAATTCTGGCTCTTTTTAGTGAGCCAGATCATTTGGCTCAGCTCAACAATAAGAGCCGGCTCTTTCAGTTCCCAAACATCTCTTCATTTAGTACCACTTCTGGCTTTTATAATTCAGCCACATTTAGCAATGTTTTGACCTATGATTGGTATGTGTGCACATTACTTATTCAATGTAATTATACTAAACCTTATAATTTCCAGAATGCCATAATTTTACATTATGTTTGGTATAAAAACCTTAAATAATGTAAAAACATCAAACACTGTTACACATGTGTATTGAACATTTTATTTATATTGAACTATCCAAAACACAAACCATTCCAAACAAATCCTGGTCACTGCCTAAGTTACTTTCTCACTTGTTGCAAGAAATAAATATGCAAGACTCTTCATCTGCAATGCATTGAAATATTCAGTCATATTGATGATTAAAAAGTGGGATATGTCAAGAATAATTTGATCTGGAGGTAACTGCAAACCTGATGTGTAAAGCAGTTTCTGCAGTTACAAAAAAGATTTGAAAACCTTTGTGCAAATCTTCTTTATGCAGTCACACAGTGGAAATCTTTCATTCGTTCACAAAATGTCATGTACAGCTATAGATCTCCTTAAGGATTAAAAAATTAAATCTATTTGTTCAGTTTTTACACATTCACACATTTGAATGTTTTCACACATTCAGATATGGTGATACACAGCTACAATACTTTTGACCCTATTTTGTTTCCATAGTTCTCTAAATATCAATGTAATAATAATCCCATCTGATTATTGCTAGCTTTGTGAAGCAAATATAACACACAGCTAATTACAACTGGGCTTCAATTTAGACTTGATCTTTTTATTCAGTATGTTGCTGTTGCTGCTGCCACCTACGCAACTCAAAGGAATGCTGGCAGTTTGACAAATACCATTTCACTGCATCATAGGTACACTGAAATATGATCACTGCAGTTCACAACACACTTTGAGTGCTTGAAAGCCATAAATCTTTTTAAAAACTACATCAAGCAGAAACTCCATGTATGAACACCAGCTTAGTGCATTACAGCACCCATAATATTTATATTAAAAACATATACTTTGGCCACAGATTAATTTACCTAGGTAGACCATCCAAATATAATCAATATATGAAAAACCCTTCTAGTGTTTTAGTATACTCATGCAGGTCTAGTATTTGTATGAGCCAGTTACTCATCTAACATATATTCAATAAAGTAAATAAAATAAAAAATAAAAAAATGTAAACAACTTAGATAATAAAGAAGAATGTTAATCATTTCAAAGCATTAGCAGTGTAATGTAATTGAGTCTACTTGGGACAGTAAATGTTTCATTTCTCAACATCTGACAATGCCACAGTGTAGTTCACATATTCACATGCTAGAGTCTAAATAAGAACATGAAAGCGTCTCTTAATTTCATTTCATTTATCAGAAATGGAGCCTATAACACCTTACAATGCTACCATGTAGGGCTGAATCATTGTTACTAAAATAAAAATCCTAATTATTCTGCTACATATTCTGATTAATCAAGATGAATAGTCTCAATGATTATTAGTCTCAAAACAGTTTAGACTATTTTAACTCCAGTCTAAATGAAATTAAATATTTCAAAATTGCAGATATACCAACATTCTAGGATTAGAACTAAAACCACAGTGTAGGATTACATCTGATTGATTGTCCAGCCCTACAACACTTTACTGAAAACAGTCTATGATCTAAATTAGGTGAAAGTTTCTCGCCAGTCATGTTCATTCCCCTCTTTCACTAGTCCGCATTTGTACTCTGAACCAGGGTGCCGTACCCTCACCAAAGCACTCACACACACACACGTTTCTAAGCTCAATTCCAACCGGAATTGCAACAGCCATGCATGTATTCTGTATGTGGAAGGTTCTTCCATAGTCACTCCCTGTCATTTTCTGCTGATTAGCAATACAAAGAATGAGAGAGAGAGACAGAGAGAGAGAGAGAGAGATAGAGAGAGAGAGAGAGGGAGAGAGAGAGATGACCTCAGGCCACAGCCCTGAAAACAAACTGGCAGCACAGTTTGCTACTGTATACACACACACACACACACACACACACACACACACACACACACGCACACACACAAACACAAACTGTAATGGAAAACAATGGCTCCTATAGGCAGTGATCTGGCTGCCCTGCTCTCTCCATTCATTGTGAATACAGATGAGCATGGCAGTTTTCTGACCAATGTGCCAACGTGGGTTTTTGCCACCGAGGGACTTTTTTTCCTCCATTTCAACCTCTGTCTGTGTCCCTGAAGTTCCACTAAGAACTAGGTTACTGGGAGTAAATACAATGTTGTTAATGAAGCGCTGGGTTTTACAACTATATGTCACTGCTGTGTGGATTCTACGTTGAAACGGGAAAGACTCTCCTCGTTGGTGTTTATTTCCATTCGTCTCCGAAGTTTGCATTTCTACTCCTCTTTCATGTTTCACAGAAGGACTCTTTCTGTTTCAAACTCCGTTTTTGGCCCCCTCAGCCCCAATACTGGGTCACTGGAAAGGAATTTACAATGCCATTAACAGTGCACTGTATTTTAATGCAGAGGGGGTTCTTGAACATTTTCATCCCAGGACCTGCATGACAAATGTATTTGCTTGCCCTGAGAACTAGGCTCATTTAAACTTACTGCCACTCTTATCGAGGAGGGAGCCGCCAGCGCTGGGCGGCATAAGAAGGAGATGACCACAGTACATATTATTGTTAATGTTTACCCCAGATATAGACTGCAGTATTTAAACACTGGTGTAATAAGAAGCATTCCAGATGAATAAATATTAGATTGTATCCATAGCCTTCTACTATTACATGATATCACATTATACTATTGTTATTGTCATTATTCAGAGTAGATATATTGGTTTTAAGTCAATAAAGTGACCTATTGTTAGTCCAGTTATGTGTATTACTAGGCAAGACTATTTATATTAATGGGCTAGATAAACAGAATAAAAACTAGACTGTGTATTCTAACAAATACGCTACAGCCTAGGAGAAATACCTCTGTATTACTACTACCATTACCGTTATTGTTACACATTTATATTACTTATATTTAGCATAGATTGTCTGTAAGCTATACTATTACAGTATCTTGACCTATTGCTTGTCCATCTGTCGGTATTTCTAAACTATTCCAAAAATTAAATCTATTATCAATTCTATTGTTATTTCATTATCCTTGCTTTAATTATTTAGCCCAGATACAGTTGGCTGGGAGCCAGTTAAGCTCTGTCAACCTATTGCCACTCCAGCTGTCTTTTATTGGGCTACCCCAGCCACACAAACGCAACACAAGATGTATCTGTATATATCTAAAAAGTGTAATATTGATGTCCTGTTGTTTTGTATTACAATTTACATAAAGGTCTACACCTATCAAGCCTAGTTGACCTATTGCTAGCACAGTATTCATTTGTATTACTAGGCTATCCCCACCACACACTCTCAGCAATCTATATACACTCATGTAGCCAAGTAATTATAGTATTAATATACTGTGTACCATTATATCATATTGTTTTTCAGACCAATCAATCTTTGGTGAGGCACGGCTAGCCTTAGCCTGCACTACGCGAGCTCTCCTGACCACAGACACTTCACAAAGGCCTGACAGCTTGGCTTGACACACTTCTTCTAATCTAATCTCCAATCCTCCTCCACTGTATTCACTCAGCTAGTTAAGCCCCCTGCTAATGAGACTGTGGCCTATTGTATGGAATTAAACCAGAACACTGCTCACTGCCTAAATCACATCACATATAAAGAACCAATTCTACAGGGGAATTACGCGTATAAATGTATGCACTATGAGGTGTAGAGGATGCAATATACAATTACACATGTGCGAGTGAAGAGGTATTAAACTATGATACTGTGCCCCACTGAATGAAATTAAACCAGCATATTATTCACTGACTAAAACACATCACCAGAACCAATTCAATACCGCATACAGAGTAACTATACAATATATGTACATTAATGTATGTAATGACAACGTGCATACAATTAAACACATATTCATTTTGGCGGTATTTAGCTATGACACTGACCTATTGCAATGAACACACACATACACACACAGAAAACACTAGCCTACTTACTGCCTAAAACACATCGCATAGAATTCTACACTGAGAGAAAAATTATGAATGAAAAGGAATTATGAGAATCAAGTAATATAATATGTAAACATGAAGGCAGAAAAAGCAAAGAGCATACAAACAAGCACATAAGAACTGAGGTTCTTTTTTGTTGTTGATGTGACCCAGTGCCCTATGTGTATAATTAACCACACAGTACATTAATGACTGCCGAATCACATCACACAAAAGCACAAATTCTACAAGACAGCTGTGACTATGGGTTGAGAATGGTTGTGGTAATACATAAAAACATAAATAGGCTGATATTGTCCTCATAAAAAAAATCATATGATGATATATATATACACAAATACACAAGACACAAGCAATCAAATAGAGCTGAAGTAGTGTTTGTCCGTTTGTCTGCACAGACAGCTAAAGGGATTCTTTGAACAAAAGAAAGCAGGGAATATACTGTAAGCACACACTGTAGAGCAAGTCTCTGTGTACTAGTTGGTGAAAGGCTTGTCAAGGCAGATATTTCATTGTTTGTTCGTATTGGCGTGTTGACAAAATGTAAAAACGTTCAATTGAGGGGAAAGGATCAAAGCAACTTACACTTTGCCACGATTGTTGCCCCAATCAATGACAATTCAGATGTGTTATTCAACAAAGCTTTCAAAGTGACAATAAAAAGTTGTCTTTAAATGACAGACAGTATTTTCCACGCAGACAGACTGCCCATTGTTCAGCCTGCAGCAAGATAGTTTTATGTTTTTACAAGTCATGGAATTCCTGCGTCCCTGTCCAAGTCAGAGGAAAACAGACAGACACAATGCCCAACTAATGTGGATTGTGGCCAATAACCACGAGGTAATAGGGATTAGTTGAATGCAAAGGCTAGAAGACGGTAAATCTAGAAGGCCAACGTTACCTTCGTCAGCTGATCTGTGGTTCAGGGCAGATTATGCCATTTAGACTCAAATTCCTAAATTAAATTCCCATGTACGTTTGTTTTGTAAACACATCTCTACAAAACGCAGCTGTTGCCAGATGGAAATAACCTAACCCCAATCTCAGTGTTGGGATTTTTAATATTTTTTTAATTTACAGTTCACATGTTCCCGTGTGGAAAATCATTTTCATGGCCTAAGACCCAGGAAAGCTATACTGAAACCTCGTATACAACACCACAGTGCTTGGTCGTAGATTTGAAACTATTTAGGTTTTTCTTAACTCCAGAAAAAGCTCATTTCTGCTGTCTTGACTAATAGTATCTTCCAGCAACCCCCTACTAGAGGTCTGTCTCTCGTTAGGTTAACCCTGTGGTCAACATCGGACCCGTATCGCCGATAAATATTTCCGTGAAATAATAACATCCAGGAATATCCTCAGTGGTCCAAAGGTGTAATAACTAAACGTGAAATGAAAACACAAAATCTCCGCATGTCGATCCTACAACATCTATGTATTTACTCTGTAACAGTGTGAGGAGAACAACGCAGTGTTTTCCTTACCGTCAGGTCGGGATTGTCGTTGTCGCGATGGCTAACGGCTCGTATGACCCCGGACCTCCACGGCCATCGTCCGATGTCGCCGACTTCAGTCGGCTGGTCGCCGCCGACACAGAGGAACCGCTTCCCGACCAGCTCCGGCCGAGCTTCGACCGCCATGGCCCTACGCTGGTCAAAAAACACCCCCTGGAAAAACTTCGACAACCCTTACAGACCTGTCGTTTACTACATGAAATCAGCTCTAAAGGAATCCTATTGTAGAAAGAAAAAAACAAACAAAAAGACGTTATTTGTCACTAAAAGCTGCAAACCGACCCGGGGGATTTAAATATGTAGCAGTCTCCACCCGCTGAATAGTCCGTCTGTTTCAGCTCACAGGAACACTGTGAAACACTGGGCCACCACACTACGCGGCTCACTGAAGTGTTCCTCCGCTGGATCTCGAAACATGCACACGCAAGACCGCAGCACAATACTTCTGGGTACATCCGCTGCACAAAATTCCACTATCACTATTTTCATTATTATTGATACATTTTACGGTATTACAGTGTAATACCAACGTGGCTTGATTTATCCATTACATAAAATAATAACGGTTTGATGTGTCGATTCATTGTAATGGGATCCTCTCTTATTACTTTACCCGTTCGTGTTAAATAGTACCCTAAAGAAAACATTGGAATATAACTGAAAAAATTCAAATGCACAGTGAAACATAATAGCATCCGTGGAGCAATGACCGATCAGAAAACACACAGCTTCTGACTTAAACCACACAGCCACATGGCAAACAAAGTAGTACACATATACTGCATTTCACATGTTATATTTTACTGTCAAACATATCAATTTACATGTTTTTTCCAATATTACACATTTTTATTTTTCTCTTGTGTCTTTTCTTTATTCATCATTTTAAATTAAATTAACGCATTTGGTATGGGAGTGAAGAAGCGTCTCTCTTAACCACTGGATTTACTGTCTCCACTGGGGATGCTTGGCCTTAGACGACGTAAGGAAAGAGAGGGAGAGCGTAGAGGTGAGGAGAGAAAAACAAAGCGGGACGAGACAAAGAGATATAAGATGGAGAGAGAGAGAGAGGAGAGGGAGAGCGAGAGAGAAAGAGAGAGTGGGAGGGAGAATCAGTGAAGGAGAGAATGAGGCGGAGGAACTGAGGGAGAACAAGAAAGGGAGGGTTCTGTGTGTGTGTGTGTGTGGGTGTATGTGTGGGTGTGTGTGTGTGTGTGTGTGTGTGTGCGCACATTGTGTGTGTGTGTGTGTGTGTGTGTGTGTGTGTGTGTGTGGGTGTGTGTGTGTGTGTGTGTGTGTGTGTGTGTGTGTACTTGCACATGTGCCTGCGCTTTGTGCAGGCCTGAAAATTTGTGTGTGTACATTTATTTGTGTGTGCGTATGTGTGCACTCATTGTGTGTGTGTGTGTGTGTGTGTGTGTGTGTGTGTGTGTGTGTGTGTGTATGTGTCTGTGTGTGTGTGTGTGTGTGTGTGTGTGTGTGTGTGTATGTGTATGTATGTGTATGTGTATGTGTGTGTGTGTATGTGTGTGTGTGTGTAGGTGTGTGCATCCATGTGGCAGCCTGTGTGGGCGTACGCACCTTATTATACCATTTTGCTGGTGTATGCACATAAAGTGAGTGAGTGTGTGTGCGTGTGTGTGTGCGTGCGTGCGTGCGTGTCAGAGGGTAGGGGTGAGCGAGGTCGGGCAGAGCCTTGCTTTCACAGCGGAGCATCTCTTTATTTGTATTATTAATGTCCGTGTGCAGCGAGGTGAGCTGGATGTCTCTCACGGAGCGGAAGACGGCAGGGCAAAATGTTTCTGCTTACCTCAACAATGTCAAAGAACAACTCCTGAAGTCACTCTTCCTCCCGCAGAACACCACCTCCCAGTCTCTTATTTTACATCGACAAACCGCGAAGGCAGCTTCCATTCAGGTAGGAAGAGCCGAGAGCGTAACCACGATACGGAGCGAACAAAGGGAATAAACGATAGCTTAAATACACCGAAGCAACGCCGCTCACCTCTGTTCACCTTCTGTTCACCTTTCTGCTGTATTTTTCACTGGCTTATTGAATGAATAATGTCCACTCTCGCAACAAACCAGAGAATCAATATCAATTTTAGGTCTGTTTGTCCATAATACAATCACATGTCCAAATGCTGCGACCTCTACCGGCGCGCAGTCCGATTGATCTACGACAATCAAATTGTCAAAAAAAAAGCAGCCTACGACACACGGCATAGAGACGGATCAATTTCAGTTGGTGTGAGATGCAGTGTTTGACCTTGACCTTGACCTCAGAGAAGAAGTGCAACATGGTTTATTTCACTCAAACCACATACTTTGCGTACAAAGTTCTGTACAACCATCCATTATATGCCGGAATAGTATCATTGGTCACCATGACAGCAGTCGTATTCATTATCAATTAATTATTAAGTAATAGCATTATTTAATTCGTAAGATCATACATTATTTCCGTATCATCGGATCACTGTGGGTTTTTAACCTGTATTTAACCAGGCAGGCTGACTAGTAAGATATTCCTATTTATAGCACCTGAGGGAGTAATCGCACAAGGAGGGAGGGTTAATCACACTGACACACGAGAGCGCCACGCCATCACGGCAGTGCCTTGCTCCAGGGCATCTTAAAAGGAGTTGTCGAGGAGGAAAGAGTGTTAATCAATCCCACCCGGGCGTTCGAACTACCAACCTTAAGGTCACAATCTCATCAATCTCCAATCTTTATACGTCCAGTGCCTCAAAATCACAGCAACTGCGTAAGATGAGGGTAGCAAAACAACCCCTGACAGCCATCAAAATCCAACAAATAGTGTGTTGAAAAACCTGGGAGAAAAGGTATAATATTCTGATTTTATCTTGCTATCCCACAATATATTACAGTTTAATAGAGCTGTCATTCAAATCTCCTATCTCCCACATCTAAAGTCTTAATCAGACGTGTATGCAGTGATGGTGGATCGTGTCCCTGTTGGCAGACAGGGCTCAGTAAGGGAGCATCCGGGCTGAGGAATGCAAACAAGGATTCTTCCATGTGTGTTCCTGCTACGTAGCGCGTACACATGCAAACCTAAGCACTCACACACGCACAGAAACACACACACAAACAGAAACATATATATATACACACACACACACACACACACACAGAAACATACACACGCAAACAGAAACACACACATACACACAAACACATATATACACACACACACACCCCCTCTGTCCATCTCGTTCAGGCCTTCCACAGGCCAGCGTGTCATGCCTGACAGACCCGCAGTACCGGATGACCATCGATTAAAATGTACAGTTTATGTACCATCTCAAAAGGTCGGGGGTGACCATTTTGCCGCTGCGCCCGCCACTGTGTGTCTTTCCCCTCCGATGAATTTTAATCACCCTCACACCGAACCAATCAATAAGCCATTTCATGCAATCCACACTAACATGTAATTCACTCCCGCCACTGCGCTACAAAGAATACATTTGCTGCTGTCGGGATCTCTCCAAATGAATGGCCACGCTTACAATGCAGGAGAAACACCAACAATACATTCATACAGTGTGTTGTCGAGACTCGGCTTATGCTAGCAACAGTTTTAAAACAGGACTGCGCAAGCCAGGAAAAAAAAGCAGAAAAAAAAAGGAAAACGATGAGGTTTCCACGCCGACATCAGGCTTCCTCGTGTGCCTTGAATATGCGGCTTTTTAAATCATCTGACATATTCTACATTTTCAGAAACGGTCCTACGACAAACTGCTCCTCAAACACACTCTCTTTTTTTTGTGAACGGAGCAACACAGTACAGAAGAGTGTGGCTCTACGGTGAACAACATTTCGAATCCCCAAACCGAGAGGCAAGATTTCACGCGTGTGCCTGGACACGCTACAGGTGAGCAGTTTCTTGGGAGGAGTTAAGGTTTGAGCCGGGGATTGTAAACATGGTTTATAAAAGAGGGAATATCAACACACGGGTCAACTGATATTTGTTGTGAAAATCATCTGAATCTTGAATCTTGACATAGTCTTTTTGCGTTTTCAGCTTTAAATCTTAGAACACATAAAATATTTAAAATGTGTAAATAATGTAATGTAATAAATAATGTATTTTTGTTTACTTTAGTTGATATCAAGGCACATAGATTTAAACTCCCAGTGCAGCCCAGTGCCTCTGCCGATATCTTCCTTATCCAGATTGGCAGCAAAGAGGTGCGACCCAAGATTTCAGTCAATTAAGAAAATACACCTCTGTCCATCACCTGCCAGTGACTGACAGACAAAATGAGATGCCTCAGATGCTTAAGGAAGTGCTCAATTCAAGGTTAGCAATCATGTCATTCACATATGTGACACACAGAAATGAGGTCATATGAGACGTTGAGTCTTGCATTTGGAACCACTAATATTAAGCTCACGCCCGAAAGTCATCCATGCAAGAAATGACCTATAACCTTGAGAATGTCAGCGGTGCCTATGACTAATATACACACGCTGACAAACGGGGATTAACGGAAAACAGGCGAAAACATGACAGTAAACAAGA
The DNA here is from genome assembly GCA_900302305.1 of Polymixia japonica. Classification (NCBI taxonomy): domain Eukaryota; kingdom Metazoa; phylum Chordata; class Actinopteri; order Polymixiiformes; family Polymixiidae; genus Polymixia; species Polymixia japonica. The sequence goes on along the minus strand of OMKK01058722.1, from coordinate 3,708 downwards.
CTAGGTCAAAACCTAGAAAATGGCTGGACTGTGTATAGTTAATGTGCGAAATTGTGGCCAAAAGCCTTGTCGCTAGAGGGCTTTTAATTTGAAATGGATACATCGGCCAATGGGGAAACTCCAACACTCGGCCGACCAATGGCGTACCTTCATCACTCACACAGTCAGTGAGTTGGTCAGTGAGTTGGTCAGTCAGTGACGGACAGACATTCATGTTTATAGGTCTGGCCCGGCTGTTGCGGTCCAGCTGAAAAACAACTAACCCCCTTCATGTCTTCAGTAGTTGTTGGTAGCACTCTTTCAATTCTTTAGCACTAGTATATCGCTACTACTAGGCTACTTGTTCTTAACACTGCCTTCATGTTCATGCCACTTCTCTATTAGGCTACTTGTGATGATTGTTGAAATACATACGTCTGCCTACTCTACTGTTTCCACTTATTGTAAATTGTGCTGGATAGGAGCATCAGCTAAATGCAAAAATGTAAATGTACTATTTAAAACTGGCTTGTAGGGTTCATACCTTCGTGTTTTTAGATTGTCACAAAGCCAAATCTGAACATCTATTTTGTTTTCTGTTAGCCTGGCATGATGTAAGCCATGTTGAAGTTTATATATTTGCCTCTTTGTGTGTGTGTGTGTGTGTGTGTGTGTGTGTGTGTGTGTGTGTAGATCGGAAGAGCACACGTCTGAACTC
>OMKK01058687.1:0-20026 GCA_900302305.1 Polymixia japonica | reverse complement strand
TTCTATTAATGTGCTTTGATACAGCACTTTGGGAACATCCAACTTGTTTTGCAATTACCTTTTGAGGCTTTCCCTCCTGGTGGAGGGTGTCAATGATGGTTTTCTGCACAACTGTCAGGTCAGCAGTCTTCCCCATGATTGTGAATTCTACTGAATCAGACTGAGACACCCTTTAAAGGCTCAGGAACCCTTTGCAGGTGTTTTGGATTCATTAGCTGATTAGAGTGTGACACTTTGAGCCTACAATATTGAACCTTTTCACAATATTCTAATTTTCTGAGATTTTGAATTTGGGGTTTTCATAAGCTGTAAGCCATAATCATCAAAATTATAACAAATAAAGGCTTGAAATATCTCACTTTGCATGTTATGAGTCTATATAATATATTAGTTTCACCTTTTAAGTTGAATTACTGAAATAAATCAACTTTTCCACGATATTCTAATTTATTGAGATGCACCTGTATATATTTTCCCCAAAATGATTGTTATTTTCAAATGGTAGATATCCCATTTAGGAACAAATAATTTGACTTACCAGACATAACGGATGGAATAAATTATACCTTTCATGTCACTTCAACCAAGTCAAACTGAAATGAAAGTGAAGTCTGCTGAACAGGTGAGCTCTGATGTGTGAGATGACAGGTAGATTAGCCAGGAAGTTGTGTAGAGATATATTTAGATCTGTACAGGGAAGTCCCCCTTCAAGGCAGGCAGGGTGATTTATGTGTAATTTAGTCGCAATGTGTTGCAGCAGTTGATGCAATCATTGAATCACACCACAGGGATGTGGATGAACCTTGTGGGTGTGTAAATAGTATCACATGAGCGTGAGAGTTTAATTGCCAAAGTAGATTAATTCCTTTGTTCTAAAAAAAGGGGCACCTACTCACCCCAGAACAAAGGGATTCATTCCAAAACATATCCATCGAAACAGTATCCATTTGAGAAAAAACTTTTATAGAATCGGTATCTTTCTGAGAGTGAGGAGAGGATTGTGGCAGTTGTGTGAAAAGTCTGAGCTAAGGTGTGAAAGATCATAAAATTTTATTTTACTTGTAAAGAAAATGTGTTAAAATTAAATAAAAAGTTGAATTACTACATTGTATGGCAAGATATAGTATAATGGTGATGGTCTGAAAACTTCCCCTCTCTCTGTTTTGATTATGTCTCAGTGATGCTGTTTCTCTCTACTTCCTGGTCTTTGTTTTGTTTTGACGGCCCGTCAAACAGATCCTCCCCTCAGCCTAAAATGGTCACCGCAGACCCACATTTGAACAGGGTCGATTTCATCAGCCTTTAACCTTCAACCTGCTGGCCCTTGAAGATCTATAACCAATTTAATATAATGGTTTAATTCTTGAGAAACGCATACGAAGTGGGTATACATCAAGGAACGACAAACCCGGCGAGCTATGCTGGTGAGATACTCGCTCTTGTTTGATAAGCTTAGTGGAGGATAACAGGTGTAGCTGAAGGGTGTCAATCAAAGGGTCGCGTTCTGATAGGATTGCCCCCACTCTTATGTGTGAAAGCATCTTTTAATCCCGCCCTCGTAAAACCGCTCAGGAGAAATCAACTGACAGGCTTTTTTACCAGTGAGACAACTTCAGGTTCTTGCAGTGTTGTGATGTGTTTTACGTCCCATGGTGACAAAAAAACAAAAACATTTGAATGAGAAGTTGCATATTTACATTTTACTTGCATTCTTTTATTAATTGGATAACACTAATAATAATGAACAACATGCATGACATCTGTCATTTACCTGAGGGTCATTGCTCAATATTTAAAGATTGCTGTTTACTACATACTCTCAAATGTTTTTATTTTGTAAGATAAGAGCTGAAGATAACTAATAACTTCAATATGATTCACTTATTTTACAATTATTTTGTCAGAAAAAGTGTCACATTTTTCAAATGTTAGATATCATATTTTGGGATGAATATCCAACATTAGACAAAGAAAATCTCACTACGGGTCCTTATTGACGTTATTAGCTAACTATAGACCTTTGCTTATTAAATACTCACATTTTAGATGACATGTTGCAGTTCTAAAATACTGAATCATAAATAGCAAGAACTTTTCTTTCTCACAATGAAAGCATGTCCATGTGCATCTGTACGTGTTTCTCCGAATGTGAGTCTCTGAATGTGAACCTCTGTCAATAAACAGAGGCTCAGAAGTGTTAATTAGACATCGGTGCTCCAGTTAGGGGGTTAAGGCAATCTGCAGGGAGAGCAGGGCCCGCTCTTATCAACAAGAACAACCTGCGAGCAAGGTTCCAGAAGATAACACCGCTTTGAAGTGGAAGTCTTTGAAACCACTCGCAACACGCTGGCACATAGACACACACACACACACACACACTATAAACTAAACTCACAGAGGAGATGCATTCAACAACTCCGCACGTTAGCGGACATCCATTCCTCGCCGTTGTCTTTACCTGGACCACCCCCACCGCCTCCTGCGGGGAGACATAGCATCTCTCCTCTCTGTTTTTTCGCCCCGAGTTCCTCGATGGGGGAATTCAGACAGGCGTGTAACATACCACACGCATCGCATCATGGATAGGGGCTTTCTAAATCCCAAACAGCACAACTGGGGGGGATCTAGACACCGAGCTACACCTCGTGGAATATGCATGAGCCCAGACGCGGCGGCGTCGACGCCGTTGTCGTCTCTCTCACAGCTTTAGCTCGCCGTCGTATCCCTTCTCCTGCGCCTCCGTCGAGAATCGGTGGGCGGGGCTCCGCGTTGTTTTATGTTCTAGAGAGGCGCTGAATGAGATAATCATTGCTAATTTATCATTCTGACATGCTAACAGAGGGGGAGATAAACACAACAAAGGGGAAATAGCAGAAATATATGGCATCACTTCACAGGGCACTTTCCTTTTTTCTTTCTTTTTTGACTGTGGTTTTTTCATCTGCTCTCTTCAGGGACTTTAGGACAGGAATAAAAGTAAATAAAAGCAAAAACAAAAACTCATTCTCTAGTTTTTTTTTCATTTTTCAATTTCATCGCTAGACTAGTAAACATCCCTCATAAAAAGATAAATAAGGATAAGATCAAAGGGACGCAGCTGGAAAAGAAAATAGATTAGGTTCCAGTCAGGGAGGCAGGGAAGGGGTCTAGTCAACAGAGTTTTCACTGCCAAGTTCGGTCCGTCTGTTGTTTTCAAAATGTATTCAGTTTCCCTTTCTCCGCTTCAGCCTCCCGTCCGGTTGAAAACAAGCTGTGCGAGGGTCCCGTCCCAAACAGATCCCAGCTCTGCCACATCCCCTGTCCCACCGAGTGCGAGGTGTCTCCGTGGGGCGCCTGGGGGCCGTGCACCTTCGAGAGCTGCGACGACCAAGCCGGGAAGAAAGGTACGGAGACGTAGCGCTAACCTTGCTAACCCGCTAACCGCTTACACGGCGTGTTTAGTGAAGTAGTGAAGTTACACAGCGCTGTGGTGAACGGCAGACCGTCAAGGCAACTGAAATGGTGTTGCTATGAAACAGAGCATCGGGTAGAATAGTTTTAAAACACTGCGTGTTCGATTTTCTAAAGGTTAGTGGATGTGGGATGTGTCCTTTCACCCCGTTTATGTAACAAGATGGTCTTATTAGGAATAATGATGTGTATGAATGTGACCCCTGAAAAGTGTTTAAAGGAATCCTCAAACCCCAGGCCTTCTCTGTAATTTCCACTACGTGCTATTAGGACCGTGATTCATACATAATAGCTAAATAGCTAGTATACAGCTTTGGAGAATATCATTATAACATCAGTGGTATATGATATAATGATGTTAGTCATGAGCAGATCATCTTGCAATGCATACACTATTAGTGTGGTGTTATGTAATAGTCACATTATCCTAATGCAGTGGATTTGATATGGCAAAGAACAGTTCAAGAGACAAACTTCCATCTGATCTGATCTGATAAACGTGATGTGGACGGAAGTCGATAAAACGGTCATCAGATGACTTGTTTCATTGGTTATGTGCATTGAACTCTTCATCTGCACTATGGCTTATGTTAAAAAAAACCAACCTTTAACCCAAGGTCAAGATGGGCAGTGTCAAGATGTCCAGAGGTCTGGGTGGGGGCACTAGCTTAGCTATTCTCATAAATATTCATGCCTGGGAGAGGACCTACGGGTCAACTTGGGCTGTGATTGTTTTGTTGTGTCAAGACCAAAGCATGCTACTCATAAATATTCATCATGCAGACTGGGAGACTTACAGTATAAATCTTCCTTCATACGTTTAGCTATCGCAGATCCTGCCTCTCAACTACCCGCAGAAATACAAGATTGCTACCAAGATTCCTAACTGCCGTTGACCTTCTGACATTATGTGCACACACTCTGCCTTAGGCTTCAAGATGAGGAAGCGACAGATCACTAACGAGCCAACCGGAGGCCCGGGAAACTGCCCCCACCTGGTGGAGGCGGTCCCATGTGATGAGCCCAGCTGTTATGATTGGCGACTGGTCAGGCTGGAGCAGTGTATCCCTGACGACGAGAAGCCCTGCGGCCCCGGAATACAGGTTCCACAGATCCAGTGTGTCAACAGCAATGGTGAGATCACACAACATTGTCCTAATTAATTCAGTCTTAATCTTAAATCTTAATTATAGAATTCACTTGTCGTAATCAACGTCATCGTTGTAACAGATGAAGATTAGATCAAATTGCACCAAATTAATACCATTTACAGGACTACTGTGCATTCTGGATTAAGTTTTGCAACTGTGCAATTGTTCCTGTGATTGCAAAATATTGGATTATTGATTTGATGTATAGTCTATTGTTCAAGTTATGTGTAATCCTACACATCCTACAATCCTACTATTCTAGTTAGGGATGTGCAATATGGATGAAATATTATTTTTTCAATATGTTTGGAGCCAATGTTGATATTTGATACAAGACAATATTTTTATATTTTTTCTATACTACATATCCACATAATGTATCTAAATGTTTGGATCAACACACCACACATGAGCTACAAGTGGGCGGAGTCGTGACCTGCAGGGAACTGGAGCAGAGCAGAGAAAGAGAGAGGATGTTTAGTGTGGGTTTTTAAGAGCAAGGGTGTAGTAAAATCATCTCGATATTCATGTTTTCATATCATTGAAATTTATTGCGAACAATATATCAGAAAAGTCGATATATTGGCCAGCCCTGCTTCTAGTGTGTTTCAGTCGTGACAGATTAAGAGTCCATTGCTATTCGCTACTTGTCCCTCTCTTGAACGCATCGTCCTGTTGACCCAACACCTCTGGTGAGGGAGAAGACAAGGACTCACCCAGTGGAGAAAACGCTGTGTTGTTCAATGTCACCTCTCCACCAAACCGTGTGCTGTGCTCCAGCTCTGTAGTACGTGAGGAGCGTTCAAAGACTTGAGCTCTGGTTAACCAGCCTGCATCATTCATCATGTCTGAGGAGTTCCCTCTAGACACTCTGTCTCTCCATCTCTCCATCCCTCCGTCTCGCCATCCCTCCGTCTCTCTCCCTCCCTCCGTCTCGCCATACCTCCATCTCTCCATACCTCCATCTCTCCCCCCTCCCTCTCTCCCTCCTCCCTCTCTCTCTCCCTCCCTCTCCCTCCCTCCCATCTCCCCCCTCTTCTCCCCATATTCCTTCTCTTTCACTCCTCTCTTTACTTTTCTCCTACTTTAACGCTCAATTAATTCAAAATTGCCACACCTTGCCACCTTCCTCTCTCTCTCTCCGCCTCTCTCTCCCTCTCTCTCTCTCTCACATTCCTCTCTCTCTGATCGGGCAATTAAATCTTACTTACACTAAATCAGATCAACCATGTTGCCCTGGGTCCCAGAGCCTCCTGTGCCCTTTCCTGTTCCTGACTTATACTGCTGCTCTTTATTCCTGTAAATCTTTAACATAACGTGTGATGGATTCCCCCTGATTCTTTCTGCCTTCGGGCTGTAGACATGGACTGACAAAATAAGATACAGCATCTTATCGATTTTTCTTTTGGCTGGACTGCAACAGCTGGCCCAGCCCTATAAACGCTAATGTCTGTCCGTCACTGAGTCACTCACTGACTGACTCACTGACTGACTCACTGAGTGATGAAGTTACACCATTGGTCGGCCGAGTGTTGGAGTTTCCCCATTGGCCGATGTATCCATTTCAAATTAAAAGCCCTCCAGCCACAAGGTCACAGTTTCACACATTGACCACACATGGTCCAGCAATATACTAGGTTTTGACCTAGTCTTGTTTTACACAGTACCTTTTCCCAGCCGGTACGCTGTGGACTGCGTATTATGTATCTGGTCGGCATGTAAAAGTAGATCATTCTGCACCTGTGGGGATCTCATTCACTTCCAAATGGACTCGATACATCTTCATTTCCTGAGTAATTGCGGCAACCTTTCTCCGGTTTTCCCTGCGAGCCATCTTAAGGCGAGCAGCTCACCTCCTCCCCGGCATCAGACCGCAGATGCCGGCGTCTGATATTCACTGATGTTGGTCCGGAGGTCTCTCGCCCCGTACTGCAGGAGTTGCAGAAACTCTGTTCTTCCCCTCCTGACTCCGGGTGATTGATTCACCCCCCCCTCTCTCCTCCTCCTCCACACCCCCCTGCACTCCCTCGTCTGATGAAAATTGATTAGTTCTGTTCTGGGGTTGTTGTTTTTTTGGGTCTACTTTTTCGCCCCAGAGAATTTTCAGCTGTATATTTCCCTGTACTGTGTCCCCCGTTGTAAAAGAGAAGGCCACACAGCCGGGCCCCACAAAACAGACGACGGTCGATGGAAATGTTATTGAAACTGGCTATTGATATTCCCCGCGCTGACTGGCTGACAATTTAGAGCTGTTTCTTCTCCCGTATGGAGTATGGAGGATTCTCCTCTCACAGCGGGGTTCTACTCATTCATGTTGTTTTTGTTTCTGTACCCAGCCTCGAGAACCTCTGGGGTGTCTTGTCACTTTCCATTTTCATGCCCCCTCAGTTCAGTCATGATTGGTTCACCGCGTATTCGTCAAAGTGACATCTTAATGCAGAGGAAGGCCCACACCGACTTCTGAAGCTCAAGCGATTCTCCCCTGCCTGAAATTGTGAAATCAGCCATTGAGAGGTTTTAGGTGTGCATCTGGAATCCTTAGCGAAATATTCTCCGTTTGGTTGGTTGCAGCATGTGAAGCAGTTCAGAGCACAGATAAGAGAGATGTGGGTTAATACAATCCACTGAGCTCTCATGAATAATAAATTGATTTAAGTGTAAAGTGTGGTAATCCCATGTGAATCTGTTCTTCCCATGTCCGGTGCTAATTTAGCATGCAGATAGGCCAGAGTTAAGAGTGCATCATTATGAATATTCTAAAGAAAATCCATAAAAAAGCTTCTGTTAGACTAAGGCCTTTCCAAGCATTTAATCAACTGCCATGTCAATGTAAAAAAACACAAGTCAAATGTCTTGCATCATGTCTGTAGGGAGGCAGAGCTTAAACTATAACCAAAAAAATGACATATACCCAGTAATATCTGACATTATTAGCCTCTCTGGTGAACAAGCTGCTGGTGGTTCATGCTGTGATTAGAGTTTTTACTATTACATAATTCATACAGCGTACATATAAAAAATATTAGCAAATGAGGTTTCTCTCTGGTGTAGCTGCCTGCTGTCCTGCTAATAACACATGCAGATCCAGTTAATATATGAAACCTTCCTCGCTCCCCAGTTTGACCACATTATTCTTTAACGGCTCTTGCTCCCAGGCCAGGAGGTGGACAGCAGCCTGTGTGCCTCTACCCCGGCGTCGGAGCCTGTTCCCTGCGAGGTGCCTTGCTCCAGGGACTGTGTGCTCAGCGACTGGACCCCGTGGTCCACCTGTTCTCAGACCTGCTCCAGCAAGACCATCGAAGGGAAGCAGATGAGGACTCGCTCCATCCTGGCCTACAACGCCGGGGAAGGTGAGTTGTGCCGCCCCGCCCGCCCGCCGGTTCCTCCACACCGTCGCGTATGGAAATATATGCAGATGAGGCCTCGGTATTGGCTTAGTCATGGCCTTTCAAGTTGTCCTTCGCTGCCAATCACTGATCGTCTGGATTTCACACTTGTCTGCGCCGAGCGTCTATCCTTATCTGAGACAGTCTGCTTATCTGCCCCTGTGATTATTTCTGTCTGTCTGCACGTCTGTCTTCCTGCCTGACACTGACTTTTTTTTTCTTTTTTTTTTTCTTTTTAAATCTGCTGCTAAGATCATTTCTTTGCGTATGGTTGTTTGGATCCTCTGTGTCTGCTTTGACTGTCTGTTTCTCTGTCTCTTTGTGTCACCTAACTTCTTCCTGCGTCTTATCCGTGTGTGTGTGTGTGTGTGTGTGTTTTTAATTCCTCACAGCAACTGCGATGGTAGTGGCGTGGATCACTGTGATGGAGGGTAACGCTTGTGATTAATGCTAGCTTATAGCTACGTTTAACCTCTAGCGACTTGTCTACATATAGCAAAAAAGTAACAGATTGTTTCAAATTTTGTTTTTAAAAAACAGAGCTTAATCATAAACGCCTTAGGGTAACTTATAATTGATTCAGAGCCTATTCAGCCGGTTGTATCAGTCAAGCCTTGTCGATTATGTGTGAAATACTGTAGCCTGATTGTGGTAGCTGTTAGCTGTTTGCTGTACTATCATAGTATGAGTTTACATATATATCTTTCAGCTGCAACATTAACATATCCACTCTTTATATTTTCTAAAGGTCTTTCCCGGGTGCCAAATTTACCAGAGCTTTTTGGTAAAAGTATATTTGAAAATCCACTAGTATTGCTGTAGTTGAGGTTGTGTTTTTCGTAGATAGTAGCTTTTGTGTGGTTAATACAAAGGAAAACCCCCTCTCTACGGGAGCGTATCTATGTTCCCAGGGTTCTATGTTCCCAGGTTCCCATGTTCATAGCGTTCTATGTTCCCTACCTGATTGGCCAATACAACGATCTGGCTGTGACATACAAATTAGGCAGCGCTGATTGGGCCGCGTGGTATATCACAGCATCATGCGGGCCTTATTGGCCAATCAGAGTGCTTCTTTTCTGAATATTAATGAGTCTTCCCCTGACATTCTGCATTTGGGAAGTTCGCATTTGGGAAGTTCGCGAAGTTCGCGTCCTAAGTGACCTGACCTTTACTCTAATCTTAACCAGTTGAAGAACATAGGACCCTGGGAACATAGAAATGACTCCCCGTGATGATAGCTGCTTTTTAAGAATGGAAATATCTTGTCTTGTGGGAATCCATCAGTAGCCCACTGATTTCCATATTTAGAGATGCGTGCTTAATGCCAAACGCTCCAACTCCGGGATCATTCAGTATGTATGTTGAATTTGTGAATAAGTCAGCAAATAACTGACATTTATACTGCAAACATGAATTAATTTGAATAAGCCATATAACTTGACCTTTTGGTGCCTGTTGTCATCTCAGTCATCACATTATGACTCAGACTATACTAGTATTCACCGCTGATACTATCTTCTCTTTGTCCAAAGCCTCTTTGCATTTCCACGCTGTCTAACATGCAGCTTTTTATACTGTACGACTGTCTGCATTAGCAACACAGGGTCCTTTGTAGCGCTGTTTCTTGCTAGCATTGAAGCTAGCATTACGTGTTGTTAGCAAGTTAAGTTGGCATGAAACATTCAGCAGAGAGAAATTTGTCTTAGTTAGCATTCTACGCCAGCCTGACTCTCGGTATGGTGCGGGTGTCCGTCAACATGGAGAATAATACGGATTTGGAGGCCTCGCAGTGCCACGGTGCCTCTCAATCACGCTTCAAGGCTGTACGTGGGGGCAATTACTGACAAATGATGGAGAGGCCTCTCTAACTTTAATTCCATTGACCCACCGACTGATGTATTAGAACTCTTGCAGCAGGGATAAAACCTTTGAACCTCCCAGTGAGTCAAGCCTTTGAACTCCTCTGTCAAACTCCCACATATTGTTACAAATGGATCGCATGTAAATGTACTAAGCCCAGATCACTGGTGCGCTGAAGTCAGATTACTAATCACTGAGGCTTTTTTTTTTTTAAGTCACGGACCCGAATCTGTCTGAACAACAGCAGCCTGTCTACTGATGTGAATCCCTGTCCCTTAGACTTGGTTTAAAGTATTATTGGCATGTCACGTCTGAGTTCTAGTTATGTGTTTTTGTATAACTGTGTGGCGTAACATCAGCATCAGCATCAACTAATTCTAATTCATAGCATTCGCAGGATATGGAATTAGATAGATAATTAGATGGATAGATAGACAGACATATACAGCTAATATTTTTTTAGCATCCTATGATGGAACTATCATGCTGGAAGATAGACAGACAGACACACGGACAAACAAAAGACAAACATTGGTAAGCCTTATTAAACAGTGTATCTGTCTCTGTGTGTGTGTGTGTGTGTGTGTGTGTGTGTGTGTGTGTGTGTGTTCCCAGGCGGTGCCCTGTGCCCTAACAGCAGCGCCCTGCAGGAGGTGCGGAACTGCAACGAGCACGCCTGTACCGTGTACCACTGGCAGACCGCACCCTGGGGTCCCTGCACCGAAGACCCTTCCTCCTCCTCCTCCTCCTCCTCCTCTGGCCTCAACGCCACCGTGGACGGCCAGGCTCCCTGCTCCACGGGTGTGCAGACACGCAGGGTCATCTGCGTACGTGTCAACGTGGGACAGGTGCCACCCAAGAAGTAAGGAGTTGTTCTGTAGTTTTGCAGTTGAACAGTTTTGAACAGTTTTTGAGCACATTACGTGTGGGAGAGAGAGAGAGAGAGAGAGGTATGGAAACCATTAGATGGGGGAACAATACAGAGAGAGAGGGAGAGAATGACGACAGTGTGAGAGAAAGTGACAGATGTGCCGGGATCAGACTACACAATATTTCACCACATCTTTCACCATGGTCACCATGTCAGATTAGGCAATCATAGTGCCATAAATTCTTGCCGTGTCTTGGCCGGGAGACTGGCAACACTACAAGTGTGACCCTGACCAATCATCGTATGCAGCCTTTCGCGACCTTGCGCGAGGTCATAGGTCGTTGGGGAGGAGGGTCATGAAATTGTCAATCATGGCACCGACGCGCTATGTGTGATGCCGGCGGTCTTGAAAATAAAAACCGGTTTTGTTGTTCCACCTGATGGCAGCAACAGCAGCATCCCTCTTCACCATGTTTACATATGTGCACCAGCGAGCACCCCGTCATCCTATTGGTCAACGTCAAGGAACATGTCATAGGAGTTGTCACTAGGCAGGAAAATACAAAGAATTCTGACATGCCAGACTTTTCATCGGGGTGTCGCTGGTCTTCGATTATGGCACGCTACAAGGGGTAAAGACGTCTGTTCGTCGTTCCTGACGTTCATATTCGGGCCCACCGCTGGAAATTTGTCGGCGACGACAAAATCGACACAGGTCAAAGTCTGTGTTTTGATGTAAGAGAAATGTTGGCGACAGGAGAGAGAAACATCACGGCGTAGGCTGACGTCGTTGGCATGTACGCCGAGCAGACTCTACGTGAAGTTAACTCGCAATCCATATCTCTCGTCCACAGGCGACCTCAGATAAATAAATAATCTGTGGGTCCCTGGAAGCCTAATTAGGCATGTCATTTTGGGCCCTCGTAATTTCTCATTGATGATAATGACAGTAATTAAATGGGATTGATACTTTAAGGCAATTTAACTACCAGCCAGACGGGAGACAAGATGTTTGTGGTTAGTTCAGAGAGTCGCACTGCAAGGCAGCACTTTCTAACATTTAACATCTAACTTTCTACATTTACTTGACAATTTACCCAAAGTTCAACTCCAGCTTAAAGTGAGTTACAGTTGACTATGTGACTTGAGGATGAGTGTATATATGAGTGTATATTTATTATTTACGTTTCAAGGGGAAAGAAACTCAGAAATTGTTTGTTTGTTTCCAAATTGAATGTCCCTGACAAAAATCTTGCAGGGATACTGTTTTTATACTTGGATATAAGTGCCAGGCGACGGTTTTGATTCATTCGAGACCTTCAAATTCTTCATATTTCTTTCTCTTCCTTCTCCCAGGAGTGGTTATAGGTGAGGAGAAGGCAGGTCAATCATTGATTTATGGGGTGGGAGTGCATTGTGTACAAGACAAATGTGATTCATAGCAAACACATAGTAATGAAAAGAAGATTAATGCTCAGTTCAGGGTGGTTATGTAAGCTATTGACCCATGCACCAGAGTTACACTTATCAGGTCACAGGAAAATTATGAAAGTCCAGGATGTCTTTCAGTGCATGTATTTACTTATAATGAATCAGCAACAACATCCGGAAGGTGGAAGGTGGGGGGGGTGATGTCGTTGAGATGAGAGCAGAAGAAAATAATGTCACTCCAAATGCTGTCTGTATCACTAATGAGGAGTGAAGAGAAAATTAAGTTCTTGAAGAGTAAAGGACAACTGATATTAATAAAGATATGGACCATTTAAATATCCATCCCAGATATCTCTGCTGTTTCATTAAGGCGGTGTGAGGTGCCTTATGGGAAATGTAGTCAAGATCGAAGGGCACAGATCCTCACGTGAATCGGAGTAGGAGTTATTTGATTGTTTAGTCTATTCGGAGGAAAATCGTTTTGAGGACTATTATCTGTAATGTAATTGTCACAGTTAATTACACTAATCGGCATTAGTAATGTCAATGACATGTCATTGGAACAGGATAAGAGAACTGGGTAATCTGTCTCAAAGTTATAGAGATGGGAGTGGCTCAGCGGCCATTTTACACACGAACGTGTGCTAGCATGCGAACAGTTGTATTGTCTTCACCTTGGTCTGTTTGTCAGTCAGTCTGTCTGTCCATAACAGCAATAACTCACCCACGTCCTATTGGTTTTGGCTCAAACCTGGTGGCTATGTTGACAGTCAGTCGGGTGTGCTCTGGTTTTCAGTGGGATCTATTGCTGACCAGCTTTTTGGACCCAGGCTGTGCAGGTTTAGTATCTCTCATAAAAGGCAAAAGGAATCACAAAACTATATTCAGGGATATGTGTTCAGGCTGGACTACCTTCATCTGTAATTTTACAGGGCAAATAAGTGTACCTTTACCAAGAGGAACGCACAGAGTGCAGAAAAGTCACTGACATTATATAGGAAGGAATACTGCACAGTGAAATAGCTCCATTTATTCTTAACTTCCTGTTCATCAAAGCTGTAACAGCTGGGCTGTCTCCACCAGGGCCGCTTCCACACGCTGCTGAATCAAAGAGCAAATACAGCTATTAGAGCGGGAAGCATTTCTTCCTATATATATATATACGTCCATACTGCTACACCAGTGTCAGCGGTGATTTTTTCCTCTATTAAAGTTACTGACACGGCATATTCATGCTCTGATGATGATTACACTACACTACCTCCTCCTGCAAAACCAACCTCATCTCAATAGTCTAGAGTGCCATTCATCTAGGTGTGGTAATTAGTATATAATTATAGTAATTTCTAACAACCAATAACAAAATCGCAGCATAAATACGCAGCTGATTATAAATTTCAGTTAATTTCTTGATTTTCTTTCTCTTGAATGTACTAATAGTCTAATGCCAAGCAGTGTGCTAATAGCAGGGTGCTAATTCTGCCAAACAGGAAACAGTCACTGTCCAATGTGTGCTGCATGCTTCTGCCAGCCTGGATCAACGGGGCTGTCCGTGGTGCTGAAAGAGCTCTCCCCTTCCCCTGAGTCCATCTTGAGACAATAGAAGTCTCAGTTTCCAAATCCTCTTACTCCAAGGCCATTATAGTGCGCTTTTGTGTGTGGCTGTTGTAGTCTCTCAAAGACGTTGTTGTTTACAGTCTTCAGGGTGGATTTTCCTCAGGTCACCGTCACTTACAAGGGTTTCCGATCGCTCTCAGAGCCTGAGCTAGCATTTCATCTGAGAGCAGAAGGGCAGCGTCTTACATGAAGGAGCTGCAGAACATTGCTCTTTCGTTTTAGCCTGGAAGGTCTATCTGAGGGCTACGCTCTAGCCTGGGACTGACGCAAAATAAATAGAGATAAACTAACAAACGGGTAAATAAATACATACATAAACATAAATAAATGAATAAATCAACAAATGCATAAATGAATAGATGAATACACGCCGACCCTGACCAGGACTAAGCGATTTAGAAAATTGATGGCTGGATGGATGAATTCATAATAAATAAGTAAATATTTTCTTACAGCATGTTTGTCACGGACCAGGATCAAAACAGACGGGGTGAAGCCGTTGCTTACCTGCTTTGCACCTTTTAAAACCAAACAATGTGGTGAACATCCACAGCAAGATTAGCAGCATTTGCTCTCCAGGCCAACTGTTGCCGGGAGGCAGACTGTCTCTACCTGTTCTCTGGAGTGACTCGATTCGTTTGTGTGCCCTGTATGTCTTCATCTGGCACAATCCAGCTGACAGGTACGCTTGATCAGTGCACCCATGGGACCCCAACAGCACAAACAAACATGGGCGCCCCGCGCCCTGTATATGCAGATGCACCCCGTCTCATTCACAGAGGGATCTGAGCTGTCTTCCTCACAAACCTCGAGGCAGTGAACCTCACAGGGTGTACGTCACGCACACACACTGTCAAAACCCCATAGAGTGTCACAACAGAGACAAATAGGTCAATGCCTTAGGCTCAGGCTGATATCATCCTATCCAGAAAAACAGGGCTGTGATCTGAGAACAAAACATCTGCTTATTGATTTTGATTTCTGATTTTGCATGCTGATTGGTGCCCAACTGTGTATGTGTGTGTGATCACATTGGGGCCCTTAAGAAGGGAAGTTGAAGGTGTCATTGTGATGCTGTTGGAACAGTGTCCGCATTAAGCCCAGTCAATCATCCTTCCTCCGTGCGCTGCAGTGAATGCTCTGTTTGCTCACTGTTTCTGACAGTGATGAACAGTTGAAAGCCATCGAGACAAGAGGCCAAAGAGACTACAGGAGGGCCCTTGAGGAACTGCCACTCTTTATGCTAAATTAAACAAATGATGTTCTTGTTTTGTTACGTGTCATTTCAATAATGAAATTAATTAGGCCTTATCTTTTCCCTCCAGACCTTGTGTCTTTTCCATGGCGTTCTCCAAAAAACAAAACAACGGACAGTTCTTCACTTTGATTCTCCTCGTTTTATTCTTCTAAACCATCTGTTCGTTTGTGAACGGGCTCTCGCCGAAACGGATTACTCGAAGCACAAATGGCAGCGAGCAAAAAAACGCAGCCGGGGCTTGAACGCTCGTCTTAAGCGGCGCACGCTGGGACGAGCTCCCGGTTAGCGCGTCACGTACCGCTTTGTCTCGCTGCAAATCGAGACATTTAAAGATCATTATGAGATCGTGACACTGACTGGCGCCCGCAAGCCAGTTAAAACCAAATGTCATTATTGGATAGCTTAGCCGAGCTTCTGTATTTGTACAGCAATGAAACGCCAAAGTGAAAATAAACATTGTGCAGTTGAGATGAAACCAAAATACCCCGACGGGCTTATAAAACTTCTTGTCCTCAAAACAAATAAACTAAAACACTAATAACACAAACAGGGATGACAGGCAAAGACAACAAGAAGGAAATTGTTATGACAAATGTAGATATGACAATTTAAGTACAGCTTTCAAGGCTCTGTGGACAGAGTCTTGCAGACAGGAGTTGTGCTGCGAGGCTTCTGGCTTGTGTTGTGCAAGGAAGAAAAGCATGGCCTGTTTTTCCTAAACTAGAAACTAATCGAATTTTAATCATCTAAATGTGGATAATACCCAGGGGCTACAATACAACTGGACTGAAAGGAGGCAGTGGGTCTGGGTCTGTCTGGTTCTGTCTGATTTTAAGTTCAATCAAGTTGAATTTGCCAGTTGCAGTTGTTTTTCAGAAAACACTGCACAAATATTCAGTTAATTGCTAATTATAACAGAAGCTACAATAATTGCATCACAAACTCAAAGACTGTGTGTGTGTGTGTGTAAACAAGAAAAGCATGCTACCTGAGATTAATCACTCAATATTTAAAAAAAAAAATAGAGGAATCTATCTTTAAAAATTATTGTGTAGGAAAATGTCCTAAAATATTTCTTAGAACTTAGATAAGTTTCCAAAATTAAAATTAGTTTGACATTTATGCTTTAAAGCTGACATAACTGGTCTATCTCACAGTTAAACAAAGGATCAAAAAGGAGCTGGCTGTGCTTTGTTTAGGTAAGAATTAAATAGATTTGTCCCATTAACCTGCTGGTTTAAATCAAAAATAATAAAATACATTTAAAAAAATCCTCTGTGATGGGGTTGCTTTGTAGCATTCCTGTAATAAAAAGTTCACAGGTTGGACACCTAACACAACCAATGTGTCTGCCACCAATCATGTGTCCTGCCCCGAGTGCCCTTGAGCAGGTCACTGAACCCCCAACCTGCTCTCAAACAGAACCCGGTGCTCTAGACAAGAGCGTCAAAGTGCGCTGAATATAATAGTAAATGCATCCTCCCCTGCTCCATCTCCGGCAGCTGTTTTGCTCAGGTACCATCCCCTTGTATGCGGATTTGTTCCGCCCGGCAGGGACTTAGCTCTGTCTATTGGTATTAAAAATAAATCTCCTTGTGTCGCTGTTACATTATTACATTTTGCCTGCGAGGCTCCCTATCGCACCCCCCGATAACACTATGCTAACGAGTAGGGAACGCCCAGAGGACAGCACTCATTCTCAGCAACATTAAACCTGACCCAGATGATCAGTGTATCCGTCATAGTACGAGGAAACGGAGCTGCAGCGTCTCGTTGAGGGACCAGGGAAGCGGCGTTCGCGAGATCAGATTACCAGATGTCTTTCAGCAGGCCCTTCTCGTCCCCATCTGTCTGTATCCAGCGGTATACACAGGTGTATATACATAGTTGCTTTAACAGCTGAAGATTAAGCACAACCCTTGTTTGCGAAACCTCAGCGTGACCCTCTATCCTGTGCCATCGAAAGGATTATCACTCAGTGATAGCAGAATCCAGTTAAAACAAAGGAGCTTTATATCCCAAGGCCTGTCTACTTGTCGCTGGTGTTACCCTTGAGAAACTCTTTCGATTACAGTTCCCTTGCCGTGGAGGAATTGATGTTAACCGTACTGT
Source organism: Polymixia japonica (assembly GCA_900302305.1). NCBI lineage: Eukaryota > Metazoa > Chordata > Actinopteri > Polymixiiformes > Polymixiidae > Polymixia > Polymixia japonica. The sequence continues at coordinate 2,890 of OMKK01058687.1, read as the reverse complement.
ACTACTCTGGAACTGCTGGAGTCTGTCCTCGTTGCTGTAGAGGAATATGACCACCTCAACACGTAGATCATCTATAGGGCTGATGTGATTACATTGCTTTTCATCTATTTCTTTAGTCCCAGTTTAAAGGATAATTCTAGATTATTCCAATGTTCAATGTTCAGATAATAATAACAACAATAATAAACTTTATTTATATAGCACCTTTCATACAATAAATGTAGTTCAGTGCTTTACAATAAAGTAATTATATGGACCGAGTGCTTCACATAATAAAAATAAGATACAAAAATAAAGATGAAAATAGAATATATAGTATGCATAACATAACATTAGTATTATTATTATCATTATTATTATTATTATTATTATTCAGTGGATTTATTAAGATGGATTTATAGAGCTCTTTTAACGTGTTCTCATTGAAAACCCTGTTTTCTCAAACACTTCTGAATTCTAACTCAAAGAAAGTTGAATATGACACGAAGAAAACAGGAAGTATCCTTCAGCATGAGCAAACTTCACCATCAGTCAGCAGCCGTTGACAAGTACTTACTTAGCACTGACAGGTTCTTTGCATTCAGCATTATCCCTCGACTTGGCATGAACTGCAAACCCTCCATTTACCAGCACCAGGAGATAAATGAAGTTGAATAAGCACTGTTTTATCCAGTCCGCCCACTTAAATCATTCCCCAGCCTAAAGAACATCCACTTTCTCTGGTAAAGTTGAGTATTTCAGCTAAGGAACAAGATGACAACATCTACACCACACGCTAGCGATCAAAGTTACAAAGGGCCTTGGGTTAATTTCAGTCATAAATGTATAGTGTTGTTTGAAGAGCAAAGTATCTTCCACACAGGTTACCTTTTGAAAGCAGAACCCACTGAGCCGAGAATCTACCTCTGTGATCAATGAATCCTGTCTGTCTCGACTGTATGTGTTATCGGCTTTGTTTGGGTAATATCTGGGTGATAAGAATCTCCAAGAATGTCATTGTGCGTCCGCGTTGTGTGTCGTTCCTGTGTAGGTGTCCAGACGGTCCTCGTCCGGGCACAGTGCGACCTTGTCGGCTGCCCTGCAAGAAGGACTGCATTGTGACTCCTTTCAGCGACTGGACGCCGTGCCCTCTCACTTGCGATGCAGGTATAATGAAAGACACAGAACGGCTAGCGAAAGTATATGAAAACGAACAATGTGAAGTAATTCTGTCTCCTGCACGACCCCGGAACGGAATCGGAAACTATGAAAAACTTGAGAGCGCGAGTGAAATTTGCAACAGCAATCCAATTACGGCATTTCCGATGACGATGTGGCGTCCTTTACCCGGTGGTATTCGAAGAATCAAGTTCTAATTAACTCTGTTATAAACGCTGCAGAGGTTGAACCCACTGTGCAGCGCGGGCCACATTAACGACTCATTCAGGTCTCCGGTCTACTCGGATGTTTCCATCCCGTCACAGATAATTAATTTGACAGATTGACATGTAGGACAACCTTTGGCCGACCTCTTTTTAGCGCACCGGGGCACGCCGACTCGCCCACGGCTACAAGTGTCAGCAACGGAGCGCCGTTGTTTTTGTTTTCATGCCGAGAAAGAAAAACAGCCTTCAGACGAGGTCACCTTTGTCAGACAGCCATTGCCCCGGCCGGCGAATACATTAAATTGATTTATGGCGTGAAATCATCATCGTTCTTATTTTGATGTCCTCTTGGTGTGACACTGCAGCATAAATCTCTCCGGTCTCCGTACATTCTACCAGTGGTGCATTTTGATTTGATTTGGTTGACATCTTGATGTCTTACCTTGTACACAGAATTACCCGCCGCCCACACGCGTAGGTTTAAAGCAGAGGTCAGGGATATTCTGATTTTAATTATGTAGACACCATAAACTTAATCATAGTCAAGCCAAAGGTCTGGTGGGATTTTCTTAATCTTCCGTGTTCGGCAGATAACCCCGATAATCAGAAGCGAGTTTACGGTTTACGTAGCTCTTCCAGTGGGCGTTAGCGGTCCCGATATCTATTCTGCGATGAACTATTCAAAGTCTGTTAACGGCTCAGCTCATCATGCTTCTCGTCGGCCTCCAATAGGACGTCTCATTGTAATTCACTGACGGTCTGTGTTTGTTCAGCCGGTAACGTCGTGAAGACGAAGCAATCAAGGAACCGACTCATCATCCAGCTGCCTTCCAACGGGGGCCAGGACTGTCCTGAGGTCCTGGAGGAGGAGAGGGACTGTGAGGTCCCCAAAGTCTGCCCCGGCTTCAGGTGAGGACTAACTCTATAATACTGTTGTCACCTAAAAAAAAAAAAACAGCCAAACCCCAACTTTGGTGAATTTTGCCTTTTTTACTTGAAAGAAAGGAAGATGCAGAGGATCTAGAAGAGTTTGAGCTTCACAGCAGTGATCGTTTCCTTTTGTCCGGACTAAAGTTGGACATTTTGTGTGATAATCCTTGAGAATCAGATTCTGCTTTACTTGACTTGCCTAGGTAAATACATGTACAGGGGGAATCACACTTACGTTTACTGTTGTAGGACTCAACTCAACCCGCTGAGACGCCAGTAATTACAACGGATCTTTCAAAAAACAATGTTAAGAAACCAGACAGATAGTAGCACACGGTGCAGTGCAAGGACACAGGATTGACAGTAGACGAGAGAAAGAAAGTAGAAAGAGAGTATATATATTCACTCGCTATGCTATCAGCTATACCGTACAGCTGATATGGTATGACTGTGATTTATTTTCTCCCGCAAGGTGGAAGACCCACAAATGGAGGAAGTGTCAGCTAGTCCCATGGTTTCTCAGACAGGACAAGCCTGGGGCTCAGGAGACCTGTGGACCAGGACTTCAGACAAGAGGTATCCAAAACACAAAGCTC
>OMKK01058661.1:6221-18643 GCA_900302305.1 Polymixia japonica | reverse complement strand
CTTTTCAGTGATGTGGCTGACATGATTTCCCATGAAAACCCAGAATCACAGAGGGGTCAGAGTTTGTGACCTCCTGACCTCTGACCTTGTGCTCTTCCTGCTCTGTGTTAGAGAATGAGATCAACATAGATAGAGAGAGAGAGACAGAGAGAGAGAGAGAGAGAGAGAGAGAGAGAGAGAGAGAGAGAGAGAGAGAGAGAGATAGGTGGGGCTGGGGGGAATGGAGAGTTTGTTTTATGACAGTGAGGGCCACACCCCCACAGCCCCCAACTCCTTCTCTTAATGTCATAAAGAGTCACTAGCAGGCTGTCATCTCGTGGTACGCGGCATGTCTGTATGTGTGTGTGTATCATAGACTAGACAAGTGTTTGAGCAGCTGTGGAAGAAATGAAGGAGGGGGGGGACTGTGTGTTCCTGACTTTGTCTCTCCCTCTATCTGTCTCTCTCTTTTTGTTCTCTTTCTGTCTATTCTCTGTTTCTCTCTGTCTCCGTCTTGCTCTGTCCATTCCTCTCTGTCTTCCTCTGCCTCCTCTTTTACCCCCCACTCAGTCTGTGGGATTTCACATGCAGGATGTTGTATGTTTATCTGCTTATGTGTGTTTGACCCAGAGGAAGTTATTGTAATCCCAATGGCCCTGCGTGTGTACATTTGTGTCTCTCTGTGTGTGCGTCTTTGTGTGCCTGCGTGCGTACGTATTTGTCTTACATAATGTACGAGATCAATATCTTGTTGCCTGCGCCCTAATTGACCTTTGTTTTCATCTCTTGTGTGACTAGGCTGTACGTGGATGGTCCATTTGGCAGTCCTTCAGAGGAGGTGTTTAACTACGAGGTCAGTCTGTGTGTGGCAGGTGGAATCGGAGTCACACCATTTGCCTGCGTGCTGCACGCCCTGCTGTGAGTGGTTGTCTGCCCTGTCTGTCATCCCCTGATCCATCCAATAGAAAATAGATTCCTTGGGGCTGCACATAGACTAGTTTCAGAATAAACACTGACGGAATGATAAACAATTACATTTGAGTGTCTAGATTCATGTAACTACACTAAACGTTATATATATTTTTCTTTCTTTCTTTCTTTCTTTCTTTCTCTCCCCTCTCGCTCGCTCTCTAGCTTTTCTTTCTCCCTCTCACTCACTCTCTGTTTTCTCTCTGCCTCTCTCTATCCTCTCTATCTGTATGTGCAGTGATGGCTGGATGGGGTTCAGGTTGAGGAGGCTGTACTTTGTGTGGGTGTGCAGGGAGCTCCAGTCCTTCTACTGGTTTGCAGAGCTGCTGTGTGCCCTGCATCACAAGGTCAGGACAACGTCTACGCTACGAATAAATTAAAAACAAGGTTGAGACAATCAAACACAACACATGCTAAAGCAATCATATTTGTAAATTACAACTATGGTTAAACATGCAGGTTCGTATGGGCCAGCAATGCGCTTATTGGTTCCTTTAAACTTGAGTCACCCTTCCTATAGCCAGCTTTGGTTCAATAGATTCAATATGAATAATATTACATTTGTTTATGCCACTGGAACACCCACCCCTAGAAGTTTGTTTAAGGATTTAAGGGCAATGGGTAAAATGGATAAAAATAGACAGGCATAACTAGTGCCTAGTTATTCAAATGATGCCAAGTTTGGACAATTTTGCTCAAATCTACTTGCCAACGGCTAAGTGGGCTAGCAAATTTCTGTGTTTGCACCATCAGTCACAAGATCAGGGAAGGTTTTGTGTGGTGTGTTGAGGCAAAATGTCATAGGTTACTGCATGGGAAATTTAGCTGTGTGTTTTAAAACATTTTCATTTTTTTCTCATTCATTTGTATAAGAAATGAGCACTTATCAGGTCGCAATAACATGTAAACCTCTTTATGATTCAAAGTGATATTTCACTTACAAACACATCTCCTTAGGCCTTCAGGAGCAGTAGACTTGCTGCCCTGGTGAGCAATATTTTACTGGCTTTTCCCAGAATCTCAGTACTGCTAATTGCATTAATGACTCGTTTAAAATAAGAACCCTGGACATAAAATAAAATAACCTGTGTTTACTTTGTGGTGCATGCGTGTGATAGAACAACCTTTAGACTAGGATTTTAAATGGTAAGGACTATGTAAGTGACTAAAGGTGTCAAAAGCAGCCAATATAGGTGGTGGACCATTGAGAACTACAGTAATGACAATGTCCTACTGAATTGAAATATCAAAACTGGATGGGGATCAACATTCCTGCTGAATTCCTGCAGATACTTTTGTAAGCACTGGCCCCGAGTTGGACCTGATCCTGAGGAAATAGACTAGAATCATTTTGTCTGCGTATTGTATAAAGTTGTATCGCCATCTTGTGGCTGTTAGTGTTCACTGCTTTTCTCGAGGTAGTTAGCTAGGGAAAGTTATCCAACACTGGCTTACACCAAACCTGTCTCCTATGCACCTGCAAAGTGCCTGTTCACTCGAGTAACTTGTTGATACAACAAAAAAAATGCAATGTAGTACTGGTTTGATCCTTTCGGATAACGCTAGCTGAGCTTATATCATCAACTAATCAATCAATTAGTCAGTCAATCAGCCAATTAATCAATCAACCAAATTATCAAACAAACAACCAGCCAGCCAACCACCCAATCAATCACATCCATAGACAGGCAGCTCGTATGTTTCACTGTGTGAAAGATAACAAAAATAATATTCCAGATAACAGTAGCACAATGACATGACGTTTATCTTTCCATGTTTGTGTTTGTCATTTAGCTGTGGCAGGAGAACAGACCAGACTACTTGAATCTGAAACTCTACGTCAGTCAAACAGACACCCTACAGGTAGGAAACACACACACTCATTCATTTGTAATCTGTCTTCCTTTCTGTCTATCCATCTATTCAACTGTCCATCTGTTTGTCTGCTCATCCATCTATCTCTCCAGCCATTGATCTGTCATGCCATCCATCCATCCATGCATACAGTACATCCATACATCCAGATATACATCCATCTATCCATCCATCCATCCATCCATCCATACATACATACATACACGTACACGTACGTACGTACATACATACATACATACTGTACATACATACATACGTACGTACATACATCTACCTGTTACTCTTTTAACAATGTAAACAGTAGGGGGCAGGCTACACCAGACACAATAGGGGTAAATTTCCCTACTGAAATAAAAAAAAACATCCAAACTAGATCACAATATCAGTTTTGTCCTTCTCTCTCTGTCCTTCTGTCTCTCACTAGCTTGTTATGTACAGTATATAACTATTAGAGGGCAGGCTGACAGTGTTGGGGTCACAGGCCAAGCTGTGTGCTGCTCTGTTGCATTGAAACTGTATTTATAATTAGGTCAGGTGATGTGATTTTTTATGCATGTGAATCACATAATTATGAGACAACATAAAATCAGCTTTTATGTTGAACACTTAACCTAGTCGTATTTATTTCTAAAATAAGTTTAAGCAACTATCAGACATAATATTTATATATTTTTTCACACATGCAATAAAGACTCACAATTACAGTTTTTTCGCCAAAACATTTTTATTGAGTCTTTTTATAGATAGATAGATAGCTTTTTATTGTCCCCTAGGGGAAATTGCAGTCTGCAGCAGTGGCATCACAGGAAAACACAAAATATACATCACAGTAAAAATACACAGATATAAAGATTGAATATACACAGTCTAATATACACAAGAAAAAGAAATACACTGTATATAAGTATATAGAACAATAATACAGCAATAATAATCCACCCTCCCATCCTGCTGTAGCTAGCAGGCTATGAGCTGGCAATGAACAACCATTGCTATTGTAGATTTTGTGATTTCTATTTAACACACAGGGCTGCTTGTCAAAACATTTTAAACATAGAGCAACGATTAACAAATGAAAACACCTTACCTAGAAGTCACATAGCGGCAGCAGCATCAGTGGACTACAGAGAGTCAATAGGCATACAAGGATTGAGATGAGACGAAATAGCACTGACATCGATTGGTGGATTTTCCAGGGTCGGGTGACGGGTGCAACAATTTTTTTACTTATTCAGGGGGGGCAAAGTGAATTCTAAATTGATGAGTAAAGACGTTTACACCACACCAATAAAAAAATAAAGTATATTAATTGCCTGCAAATAGGGTGTCAACTGGGTTGGCAAGGCCATCCCTTGAAACCGCCAATGACTCTGCAGAGGAAGCAAAACAGCCACGAAACCCAAAGCAAGAAATCTTTTTCAGTGATATTTATTTCTGTTGTCAAATGTGGTGTCTCTACCAGGATGACTATCATTCACAGAGAGTATGGTCAATTTGAACCAATTGATCAGCTTGAAATCCTATTGAAACTAGATCCAAAAAGTATTGAAAACAAGAGGGAAGATTTTGTTTGCTTTGTTCTCATATTATGATTACTTACTTGCATAGTATGCATAGTACCCCATAACCCCAATGATAACAGTAACATTGGTCCTTATCAATGGTGTTTTATCATTAGTGTCATTAGTGTCCTGCAGAGACCTTCTTCTTCTGATATTTTTAACTTTAATTAACTGCTGACATTTTCTCCCAAGTGTATAAAATGTTCATAAGTGTATAAAATGAGACCAAGCCAAGATATTAAAAATGTGGTGGAAACTGACTAGAAAAAATGACAGTTTGGGTATATTTTAATTAATATTATTAAATTATAATAAAATCTAGGTTAATTACTCTTACAAGAGAGACCTGGTCAAGACCATAGTTTTAAACTGTTTAGAACTACTTTCTGATCCTACCAAGCCTTCCTTGTAAAAGAGATATGAGGTTTCTGCAGGACACTGATGTTATAATTCTGCATTTTCAAACTGATGAAAACTAGGACAAGCCAACATAAACCATTCAGTCAGTTGAATTGTAGACATTATTTGTAGTTTTCATGTAACAAGGGTCACATCACCATATGAGGGCTTTTGTACCATTCAAATGGAGATGTTTATTCACCCTCTCTCTCCTGTCGGGGAGTTTTATTTCAGAAGATTGTTTTGAAAATAAACAGCTGTGCAATTTGAGAGTGTTACTGGCTGTAACGTTCAGATTTTTGGTACATGTAAGTTCTTGGCAATGAAAGTGTTTTTTGTCTCTGACATGAGATTAATTCAAAATTACTCTCTGGGACTTCTTGGAAGAACAGATTCTTGACTTGGTTGATAGAGGGTTCACTTATGGCAGTTGCACATGTTATTCCCCATGCTAGCGCAATCACTCTTCACTGAGTCTATCATGGGAATAGACTGAACCGCTTTGCAAAGCTGAAACGTCTTTGCTGAGTCTGATTTAGATTTAGATTTGTTTTTGTTCTTTAAACTCTGATATTTCTGTTGCCTACTTCCTATCCCCAGAGCATGTCTGAGGAGAAGTACAGCCCACTCAGTTCGAGGCTCCAGGTTGGGCGACCCAGGTGGAAGTTACTCTTTGATGAGATTGGGAAGACCAATAAGCAGTGAGTAGAACGGGAACATCCAGGGATGGAGAGCTCACACACTTTTCTGTTGGCAACTATCTCCCATTAGCTTCAGTATAGTTAGTCTTAACACTAGCTTGCACATAAAGATACCTACCTTGGACTTTATGGCCAGTAGAAGTTTCCTTTCGGAGAGATTATTCACTGATTATAGATCTTTGGGGGGTTTACTGTGTCTTCCTGCCTTCTTCCTTCCGTCTTTATTTGACTCATGCTAGGCTAGGACAAATCCATGTGGTAGGATGGAGTAAATAGTTAGGATTCTTAGAATGTGTTGGAATGTGTCCTCACAACCTGTTTCACAGTGATGCATGAACTAGAAAATGATAAACAGTAATAAACAGTATTAAGATTCCTGTGAACACTAAATATCTATTAACATTGCACTATTATGTTACTCTCTGTGTGTGTGTGTGTGTGGTGTGGTGTGTGTGTGGTACCAGTAAACGAGTGGGAGTGTTCTGCTGCGGACCTAAAGGCATCTCCAGGACTCTTCGCAGACTGTGTAACTCGGATCGTTACGCTGGAACCACCTTTGAGTTCAACAAGGAATCTTTCAGCTGAGACCAGATGGACCTTAAGACCACACGGCCACATTCACTAAAGCCAAATAAAGACAACTCCAAAACCGTTTGGAATGTCTTCCCATATATTGTTTGGTCCAATTTCATATATTTGACATATATTTTCAAATATTTTGGGCCAGTTTTGGTTACTAGAAATACTGTGTACTTCCATGAATCTTTCACTAGTTCTTTTAGAAATTTAAATATGAGAAATTGGCCGTATAAATGGAATCTATCAAATATATTTCTATTCTCTGCCTGTGGACAAACTATGGTCCAGACCTAAGGCTCAGCCCTGGCCACAGCATAAGCTCCAGGACCAGGACTAACATTCAACCGAAGCTCCAGGTGCCTCCTCCAGCTCCAGCTTGACCTCCAGCTGGGGCCCCAGCTACAGAACTACGCATCTGATTGGCCCCTGGAACAATGACTTCCTCTCCCAGAGAGAAACCAAACAGTCCAACCCATTGGTAAGAGACTAGCTCAGTGCACTGATTCTCCTCTCGTCTGATGCTCTGCCTCACCTCAGTTGGAGTGGGTTCTTCTTATTCCCACTCTGAAGCATCCCTCTGTGGATTAAACATAATTTGGGTTGGAGAATAAAATGAGAATAAACCAGAGACAACTGGGACCGAGGGGAAAGTCCAGGAAAAGCAACAAGGCCAGCAAGAAGTCAATGATAGATTCATTGTTCAGTGGACCAGTGCTGACATTGGAATTCCTTTATGCCGAGACCAGCCAAACTGCTTTTATCCAAACATCAAAGAAACACAATGGAAAGAAATAACAAAGCAGTTGAGTCAACAGGTGGACTATGATAACTGTGATGTTGTAGACAGCTGATCCAATGTCAGCCCATTGATTAGTTTACTTGTGTAAAACCTGACTCAACCTTGTACATCCTCAACATCCTTGCACCAAACTGGGAAGTGATCAGAAGGGAACAGAACTAAGGATTTCATTGGTTCCTGAGAATGTCCCTCACCTGAATCTGTGAGGTGATCTGCTTTTAACAGAGCAAGTGAAACAGAGAGAGTGAAACAAAGTTGGATTTAAAGTAGTAACTCCCCAATCCTGTTTAATATCAACTTTTGTGTCCAGCTTGCTTTTCTAAAAAGAGCTGTTTCAGCGTTCAAAACAAACCAAAACCACACCTCAAGCCAGTATTTCTAGTTAGTTGATATTCCAATTTATTTATATTGTGTACAGTTTTTTGTGTATTGTATGTCATGTGCACATTTCTGCAGGGCTTTGACCCTTTCTCTACACGGTCAGTGTCCTACAAAGTCTTTGTATCTCCAGATAGTGAACTTTACAACAACTGAAACAAAAACTGTTGGATTTTCCCTTTGATGCTGATTCATTTTTTAAGATTTAACAATACATTGTCAGTAGTTGGGCTTGTTGATAGTTGGTGAAATGGGGAATACAAGGTTTCTGCAAGGCACTGATATCTTGATGTTTCAGATCTTGAGATACAACATTGAAACAACCTTATTCTCTACCAAATGATAAACAGCTGCCATATATTTAGTATTTCAATTGTGTATTTAAATGTTTTTTCAATTTGATGTTTTATATGTATTTAGAGGATTGGTCTCTTTTTTATAAGAGCAAAGCACAACCTTGAATAAAGAAGATTTTTTATTTATTAAATGTTAGCTATTTGCATGTAATAATTGACATATCACACAACATATTCAGCGTAGTTATGTAAGCTACAGTGTAAAAACAACCAGGCATCCAGACACCAGATACATCATCCTCCTTACAACCAGTCACATAGTGGTATATAAAACTATGAAATCTAGTCAGCGGTGAGGTGAATAGCCACTCAAAGACAAAATAGAAATGTATATTGTATAGATATGTATAGAAATGGAGTATATACTCCATTTTATAGTCAGTTTACATCAGTCTTGTGCTTTCTGTAGCTTTTGAATTTAATTCAGCAACATTTATATTATCTTAAAAGGTTGGGTAAACTTAATTTCACAAATGGAAAAGTGGGTAAGTAGAGGGATGGGGTTTACCCTGCTCTCCCAGTCCCGTGACTGAACGCCTGAAAGATGTACCCTTGGTCAACATGCCTGGTTAAATAACGGATAGAAAACAAACACGGTGACAACTTGAATCAAGTTTGATTTTAATGCACCATATACAAACTCATTCGATTACCATTCATTTCATGTTATCTTGATATCACCCATGTCTCTGCTTAGTGAACGGTCTGTCATCACAGTACACAGTAATGCTCTTTTAGCACCAGTAACAACACGGCACCAGTAACAACACACCACCGGTGTGCTGAAAGGTGGGCCGGGTGGTGGTCCTGGGTACACTCTTAGTTGTAATGTAAGATGTGAGATGACTTTTTATTTATTTTTAACTCCGAGGTGAAGTTGTCTTAAATGAGACACATCGGCGGAGTGAAGGAGGGAAGGAAGGAAAGTGCTATAATCTTGGGGCAGACTTGTGTTACAAGATGTTCAACATACAGTATACTGCCCTAGTAAGGTTATCTTATACAACTTTAGATTCACAGAAACTCTTCTCAGAAGCTCTTGAAATTTGGTGCTTAATTAATCCAATCTTGTAATCATGTTCCTCTCCTATGGACCGGAGAATGGGGGAGCTTAGGATTTCTGCTCTGACACTGGTTTATTCAGCATGAGGTTTTGATTATGTGATTGGTGGTTGGTTATCATGTGATTTGGTTCGAACCTGAAATAGCACCGAACACTTCTGCCACTTCAAGTCAGCCAGTTGATCTTCCTTCTTTTCTAAATCATGTTTACGATCCTGTATCTAAACTCCTCCCAAGAATCTGGGCACCTGTAGCTCGTGAGGTTTTTTTGATGGATGGCAGGGGATCGACGGAGAGGTGCTGCACGGGAGTCAAGCTTGTTTTGATGTTTGTAATTCCCCTTCACTATTAGTAGAGAGGGAATATCACGTATAGCAGCTTTAAGACTTTTCCTTGAGTCTGTGCAATGGTGTATTTGCCCCTCCCCCAATTCAACTCAATTCAATTCAATTCAGTAAACTTAAAACAGGGGAAACGGTGAGACTGACGCTCTTATAGGTGCGCCTGGTGAAATTAAATAGGATATCGTCCAAAGAAACAATAAATTACATAACGTCAATACGTAAAGTCAAAGAAAAGTTGCTTGGAAGGAAAAAGATGTTATTTTTCAGTCAATCCCCTACATAGCCCTTTCATCTCTGACTCTAGAGTGGCTCACATGAATATGACCCTGAGGTGACCTGCCAGACCTGAGGAGGCATAGTTTATACACCCAGCAGAAAAACTACATTTTTAAGTCTGTCAATCTTGTATTTTTAAAACGGACACTTGTTGTAGTGTATATTATTCAGTATATTCTGGCTTTGAATGTCTGTTCCACTAATAGAGCCCCTGTATTTACTCTCTTTGAAAAATCTCTTTGAATATTTTTGGTTGAGTGTCTTTGTGAAGTGTGTGAATGTGTCTGTGTGTGTGTATGTGCGTGTGACTGACGTGTGTGTATGCTTGTGTTACAGTGTAGTCTGATAAGAAGCGGAGCCGTCTTCCGAGCTGCTCTGGAGCAGCGGCTGTCTCTCTCCGTAGCCCTTCCTCCTCCTGTTCCGGTTCCTCCTCTTTACTGCTATAACGACCAGCAGAGCCATGATGGCGGCCACCAGGGCCCCGAAGATTCCGGCCCCCAAGAGCCACTGCCAGATCTCTCTGGCTTGCTGGAGGTAGGGCGTCAGGAACTCCTGGACAAACCTCTGGCCTAGGGTACGGATAGAGAGGACGAGATACTATGATATGAAAGACTTAGGAACGATTTACTTACAATATACACTTGTCTTTTCATACTGACCAGGGTCCAGCAGATAAGCGTATTCGTATCCCAGAGCCTTATTGGACAGGAAGTAGTCTCCATTTCTATAGAGAGGCAGGAAGGGCACCATGTAGTAGCCGTCATTGTGGCCAATGGGAGCGTTGGCACGTGGATAGTGGGTCCGGTCGGGCTGGTGAGTCCTCAACCAGCGCTCAAAGATACTGGAGAAGAAGGGAGGAGGAAAGGAGAAAGGGAATAAGTTGAATATACAACAAATTGGACATTTCTGAAGCCTATTGGCAGTGAAAAATGGTCCTTACAAGCCAGACTTTGAATGGGGTCTAATAGAGATGAAATGTAATTGGCAGTCAGCATTGCAAACCAGGCCAGCCACTAAAGCCAAACATTTACCCTCAAAAGGATTTCATGTGGTGCTGCTGTTATGGAAAGCCCACATTACTTCTATGTTTATGTTTTTTTTTCTTACTTAGATTGAAAGTTGACATGGTCCTATATGTATTGAGTAAGAATACATAAAATATCTTAGAACTCATAAACATTCTTTCCTTCCTTCCTGAAACATTTTCTTTTTCGAGAAATTCGGTTTTTGTCTGTCAGTTGGGATATATACTGAATGTGTTATGTCAGAATCACAGGCTTTGCAGCTTGTACTTGTCTGTTTCTTAGGAGAAGCGGAGGGCGATAGAAGCGATCTGTACTATACTTAACATCCAGAGGCAATTTCCTGACACTTTGTGCTTTGAAGAAAGTTTTAGAAAAGCCTTGTCTGGTCATCTCTTTTGAGTCATTTTTGTTTTGTTAATTTTCAAAAGCTGTTTAATATTTCACTGATAAGGCTGTGTTATTTTAGCTAAATATCCACATTTTTATTCCAAAGGCTGCAGCATGTTTGCTAAACGTCCATTAGCTAATCACTGTCTTTCCTTTCCTGAGAGGAGAGGACTGTTTCTTCAGAAGGGAGGGACTGAACGGAGAGATTAAACAGAGGTATGACTTTGACATTAACACTGCAACCTGCTGAGTTGTGCATAAGACACCGTTAATGGTCATTATCTCTCTCTCTTATTCTCTCTTTCTACCTTGTTTCTTTCTGTCTCCTCGTCTCTCCCTCGCTTAGTCTGCGTCTCCTCTTCTTTCCTCTCTCTCCCAAACCTCCTCTTTCGTTATCTCACTGCCTCCCAACCTCCCTCCCTTCACCTCATTTTTCAGCCCAGTTTTTGTAATGGACTGCAAATTTTGGCCTTTAGAAGAGCAAATATTTAGTTAATTACTGTAGTAATTAACAGGTGTAAGTAATGGGGCCATTTTAGCTTGAGTAAATGATATCTATACTGTGTGTATGTACAGGTATGCATCAGCTTACGTGGCTGCGTAAACCTTCATCTGTATGTGTATGTTTAGCATACGTATCTCTATGTGTCTATGTATGTATGTGATACATATATAAAACATGTATGTGAGTGCTCCTCTGTGCACATGTGTCACTTTGAATGCTGGTGTTTTATGTATAATGTGCATGCAGAATTTGTGTGTGTGTGTGTGTGTGTGTGTGTGTGTGTGAATAGCCTACAGGTGCACGTGTTACTGTACCTGTCTATGAAGGCATGGTGCAGCAGGAATATGGGGTCATTGGCAGAGCCCTGCACTGAGGACATGGAGCCATTCATAAAGATGTGCAAGGCGTTGTGCATGGTACTCTGTCCTGGTACTATCATGCCTGTCTCTGAATTGGCAAAACCTGTGGGAAGAAGGGAGACGAAAGAGAGAGGGACCGGTTGAGGGAAAGGGAGAGAGACGTGGAGAGAGAGGGTAGAGAGATGAAAGCAGAGAAGAAAAGGTGTCTTAGAATGAGATAGAGGAAGAGATTAGACAAAAGGAAGAGGCGATGAAAACAGGCAATATTTTCTATTTTATTTGTTTATTTAGACAATTCATGTGTACATGTGTGTGTGTGTGTGTGTGTGTGTGTGTGTACATGTGGTGGTGTCTGTATAGACCATCACCTTACCCTCCAGGGCATTTCTGAAGCTCATGTTGGCAAAGCGGTCCATGGTTCCTGTCTCGTACTCGGTCAGACGCACCACGAAATCCACGTCGGCCGTCGTGGGGAGTCGCGTCACGCGGGAAGGATCATGGTTGCCGGGGTTACGTAACAACGGACCTTCCCCAGTAGAGTTACACAGTGCCTCTCGGTCGTTATACTCCTCTGGTTGGGTGCAGATCACCTACACACACAAACACACACACACATACATACACACACACACACACACACACACAGGAGCGCGCAAACAAACACATACATACAATACTTAGTGGCCTTTAATCTCTCCTTCCATGCCTATAGACTTCTTTAAAGCCACTCTGTCCATCAACAATAGGCTACTGAAGAGGACTGCATACAGAAATTATTATAGTGACTAGTGACAGTAAATGTAAAGGGCAATATACAATATATAAAATATATCCAAATATATATATATATATATACAAAATCTAAAT
>OMKK01058634.1:1765-18353 GCA_900302305.1 Polymixia japonica | reverse complement strand
CAGACAGGGACGGTGGTGCTGACGCTCCATGGCCTCTAGATGGCGCTTCTTGTACACGGGACACTATAGTGACGTTCTTGATGAGAGATACAGGAGAGGAGAGAGGAGGAGCTCCTCTTGATCAGATATGAGTGATATGTTGCATTACATTATGTTGTAAAGGTATTCTTGAAGTAAACATAGTGTATGCCTTCATGCATGGTGTGATTCAACACTAATAAAGCTTGGTTTTCCTACAATCTTTATGCAGCGACGCAATAAACCATAATAAAGCAATACGTCCCACTCAATCCGTGTTGCCAAACCAACATTATTCGTTTACTTGTAATAATAAATAATAAATAATAATTTCAAGTGAATAATTATATTTATATTAATTATAATAGCCCCTGTTTACCGATGTCGTTTGTGTGTCGTAAACTTGACATCTGCGATACGTGTAAGAGACTTCTCTGTGGAAAATGTAGTGAACAGCCACCAAGCAGAGATACTGTATTGAATGTTCAGCTGGTTCTGCTAAACAGTGAACTGTCTGAAAGACTGGAATTATGAAATGTTTTTTTACAAAATCGTTGTACACCAGCGTTTCCTGTGGTAAATAGTTTAGTGACACGCGCTGTGAAGTCAAAACAAGCGCAGACGACCGTCTGCCTGCAGTTCACATGCATTAAAGAATTGAAAGATTGAGCAGAAATCCAGGGGTCTTTACCAGGTTTTGAATACATCGATTAAGACCTTACCCTGATTTTGTAAATCAGATAAAGGCGTTCACATGACCACTTTAATAATTGCGTTATTACCATTATCAAGTTATGATCGGCGTATTAGTGTGCATTATTGAAAAATCTCCTATCTCCTTGATTTGGGTGAGAGAATTAAGATGATATCTTTGAAATCCAATTACATCCTAGATGCCATCATCGTTATGACATCTGACATACTAACATGTGAACCACAAGACAGGCGTACAAGACATCTATCTGTAACACTGGTCATGTGAAAGTTTCAAGGCTAAAGCCTCAAGGAGCTGACCTTCATGACCAATCATTCAGAGAGTTTATATTATCCTTAGATGATCTGTGAAGGAAACGGCTGTAAGAAGATAATGCAATTTCCTGTCTCGGCCCAGACTTCGGTATTGGCACTGGGTTTAGCTTTTAATAGAGATGTATCGATCATGACAGGCTTTCTGATGAGATTTTCAATCACCTGTTTGTTGGAAGGTGGTCGTAGAACTGTGTGGGTGACGGAGCTGAGAGGGAGGATAGGAAGAGAGGAAAGGAGACAGAGAGAGAGAGAGAGCTGGTCGGCAAGGGAAGCCGGCCCTGGAGCGGTGGAGGGGGGGATGAACAGAGCTACACCGGCACCCGTCTCCCTGCCGAGGGCTTTGGACGACAGCCGTCTGCATAGTATTTACCTGGGTGCACAGCGGAGGAATCACACACACACACTATTTCTGTATTCTATCTGGAATAACACAAAGAAATGTAAGGTTATTTAAGTTTATCCTCGGCAGGTCCAATCCAGATAGACAGGCTGTGGGAAATATTTTCCACAGGAATTATTATTCCTTCCAGGTGAGACTACTTTGTTTTTCAGTGATGATTACCAGACTACAGGACACGGGAATAACGTCTGCTATTAATAGCGGACAGTAAGAGGCAAGAACTGGACGGTAAATAGAAAGTACTTAAGACACCTTCCATTCATCTGGAAGCTGTGACAAACGGGGACAAAGGGGGGATATCCTGGACCCTGCGCACGCCGGCTTATCTCCCCTCCATCTGGAAGTAGAAGTAGCGGATTATGTTTTTGTCAAGATGGGACACCAAGACACATAAATAATCCGATCATGACCCAAGTAGGACAATACTCTGACTATTGTAACCGTCACGGAAACACCTTTGCTGGTTATCATAATCAGTGCGTTTACTAAAACATATCTTTTTAATGAACCTTTATCCACAGCAATCTCCTCCAAAATAACATCCCTTTCTTCTTTACTTTCCATTACCTTCCGTACTTTCCTTGTCATGTAAACTTTACAAACTGCCCGTTTAGGCTGCTTTGTGTTTGCCCTCCTATCAACCCACACCTTGCAGGCATCTCAAATCTATTGTCCAAATTATTTCAATTTCCTCGCCAGTTCTCCAGCTGATTCTCCAAAACAGCACATCCTGCCCCCCCCCTTTTTACTTTTGGTTAATGTCCAGATGAGTGTAAAAACCAGCTGTATGGGAGAAGAGGTTTTGAGTCAGTAAATATTTATTAGCTTGCTAGCCTACAGCTAACAAGCCTTTATGACTGCATGTGTCACGGCTGGGGGAAGGGGTAGAGGGAGTAGGACCCAAATGCAGACGCAGACAAGGTTTCTGGGAATCAGAAGGCTGTACCGCCCATTTATTGTCCACGACAGGATTCACGACAAGACTCCACTCAGGAGACAGGACAGAACTTAGACCAGGACATGAACACCTGGGACTGAGACACACTGGAACAATCTGAAACTGTAACACACACACGAAACAAGAATCAAGACAAGACGTTAATACACAGAGCAAGAATAACGAACACCACTGACCAGAAACTACATTGAACGTGGCACACTAAACATTACCTACAACTAGAACATACAACAAACACAGAGCAAGACTAACACCATGAACACAACTCACCAAACTTACACAGAACAGGGCACAAGCAAACCTCAAATAATCAACAAGGAACACTCAACTACATAAACACAAGATACAAAACATACGGCAGAAAACCACAGGGGATCAAACAAACAACATACCACATCACAAAAGACAACCCACATGCCTGTGTAACAATGATCCAACAAAGAGTGACTAGGGAGCACAAGACTAAATACACTGGGAGGTGATTACAACGAGACACACCTGGGAGGACTGCACGCAAGACAGGGAAACTAGACAGAAACTACAAGACCCAGACACACAGGACTACAAACATGGACACAGACAAGGACAAGATAACCAAAACTAAACCAACCAAGAGCCACGCAGGGCAAAAAGGGAAAAATAACAGACAAACTCCAGCCACTGGCTGGATCCTGACAGTATGACTCCCAAAATGGCTGCAAAGCCCTGTCCTTCCTTGCGGTACAATAACATCAGGCTTGCCCTTGAAGAGGCTGAATGGGCAAATGTGTCAGTCATTTTTAAACTACTGGTTTAAAACTAGTTGTTACATATATAATCCAGCCATTTCCTCTACATACGGCTCAGCTGACGGCTGGTGTGTGATTGACAGCCTTGAGTGGAGAAGCCTTCATCTGTTAGACAGACCAGCCTGACAGCTGATTGAATTAATACAATTATACGGTGACATAGTATTCACAGACTATCTTTGCATGTCTAATGCTTCGGCTGAGGTTTGTGTGGAATGTACAAAGCTTTAGAAGATGCTGTCCCAGTTTTGATGATCAGGGTGTGTTTGGTCCTTTAATTGGGGCCCTAGAGAGACAGATGTTAAGAATCAGGAGTGGAGATCGATGTTCAGTACAAGCGCCAGTCAACTTTCCCTCTCTGAGTAGTATCAAACGCTATCCTGCTCAGCTGTCAATATGTGTGCATGTGTATGCGTGTGTGTGTGTGTGTGTGTGTGCACGTGTGGCTCTAAATTGACTACTCTCATTCAATAATTACTACAGCTCACTATGCACTACTACACACAACAACTACGGTACTGATTATTTGCCACAGAGAATGGAGAAATCCACTCTTCCAGAGAGTTTGGGACAACAGCTAATCAATAATCAGTGGTGCAATTAAATCCAGCCATTTGACCGGACACACTGCAGGAACTTCAACCACGAAGCTACAACCACTGGACACAGACAACTAGCCCCACCAAAGACATTTAGGGGTTTGAATAAGGTGCTGACACAATATCTTACCAACAGAGTAGTAGGATAACGTTACCAAAAGTCAGCGCAAGTGTGGAAACATTGTATGGACTCATTTTTTTGACAGCGCTGCGATTTAATACCTCCATGTCTCTCATCGCTTACCATTAGGACATTTAAACTACCATTGAGTGATATGACAGCAGGGCGATTACTGGCATTACTCATCGCCTGTAGGGGAGGAACCTGTCGATATTTATTTAATCCATACCTACAGAATGAGGGATTGGAAGGAAACAGGAGCACTGGCAGAACATTATTTTCCTCTACACATAGAGTCTAATCACATTATACATTATTACCATTAGGATGATACATGAACGAGTGTGTTCATGTAAACATAGTCATAGTAAACGCATGTATGATGGTCTGTTTGCTCTGAGACTTACCATGAAGCAATAGGTTTCTTTGTCTTCTCCCTGCCTTCCCTGCCAGTTATTAAGGTGATATTCACGCATGGTAGAGCTTTAATGAAAGGGTTCTCCATGCTACAGTATATATACCAGGCATGCTGCTGTGTTTCTCTCTCAGTCTTGAAGAGAGCCAGTAGAGTTGTAATCTGTACTGTCAAACATTGGAGGATAAGCCGACTCTTGCCGCTATGTTTCTTTGTCATTGTAACTATAGTGTGGTGGATAATCAACATGTGGTTTGTATACATGATTTTCTGTAAGTGTTTTACTGGACCCAAAAGACACAAAAGACTCAGAGACACACCAGATAAAGTAAATAATACAGGTGGTATTTAATAAAAGGTGAAGGGGAGTGGGATAGCAAAATAGGGCAGGTAGGACTAACGGGGAAAGACAGTGGTTGGACAGTCCAGACCGGGGCCACAGGCAGACAAGCAGGTCGGAGGTACAGGCAGCGGTCGAAGGAACCGGATACTGGAACAGAGTACAAGGAAAACAGGGTCAGGTCAGGCGCAAAGGCACGGGAATAACTCAGACTAGTAAATAGTGCAGAGCGGCCGAGAACGAGGCTAACAGGATAGTACTGATTATGATCTGGCGATGAGTAACTGGAAAACCGGGGTTGATATACTGCAAGGCTGATCACATGATGAGAAGCAGGTGTGTAGGCTGTGGCATGCTATAAACTCCGGAGACTGGAATCATGCCCACCACGTGACAGTACCCCTACCCTCTACGGACGCCTCCTGGTGTACGTCTGGTAGCGGTAGGATGGTCACGGTGGAAGTCCCTGATTAGTGAGGGGTCCAAGATCTGAGGGATCCACGAGGGTCTGTAATTCTCCCGGTCAACCAAGTATTGAAACCCCTGTCAGTACACGTCGAGCAACCGCCGGACTGTGTACACGGGGTGATCATCAACCATCCTGGGAGGTGGGGGAGCAGGTGCAGGGGGAGACAGGGGACTTGGGAGACATGTAAGGTGGGATGCACACGTAGGGAGGCAGGGAGTTTCAGATGGACGGCACAGGGATTGATAATGAACTCAATAACAAATGGACCCACGTACCGGGGGACGAGTTTCCGTGAGTAATTCCTCTCAGGTGGCGAAAGCCTTTTAGAAAAATAGGCACATGGGTGCAGCTTTTGGTCCGCGGGGGAATGCTATCCCCGTGTCTGAGGCATCAAACTCCACTATAAATTGTAGCCAGAGTCAGGCTGGGTGAGGACTGGGGCCAAGGTAAAATGGCGCTTGAGCTCCTGGAAGGCGATTTCTGCCTCCGGCGTCCAGGGGAAGGACCTAGCAGTGGAGGTGAGGGCAGTAAGCAGGGCAGTGACGACTGTAACTACAAATTAATTGTCTATAAAAATTGGGAAAGCCTAAAAACCGCTGTAGCTGTTTATGGCCATTCATATACGTCTGTCACTTTGGCGGGGTCCATGCTCACCTGCCCTTGAGCAATGATGTATTCCAAGAAGGACACATAAGGGACGTGGAATTCGCACTTTTATGCTTTGACAAACAGTTTCTTTTCTAGCAGGTGCTGTAACACTAGGCGCTATCTATTGTGTATTTGGAGCCATGGGTACCCTAGCACTAAGGACAAGGAAAACAGGGTCAGACATGATGACAAGCAGGTGTGTAGGCCGCGCCATGCTGTAAACTCCAGAGACTGGAGACCGCCACACACACACACACACACACACACTGACCAACACAGAGACAGACAGAGCGAAAGGCAGAGAGAAAGCAGACTACTGTGATGCGGCAGAAGTGGACGGCGTGACATTTTCAACGTGTATCGATAGCTCCGCACCGTACGACATGTACTGTAGTGGTGTAGTCAGCGTAGAGTTCGCACTCTTACTGCAAGTCACGCTCTGCTACTGCTGAACTATTGGATGTTGGGAATTCTGTGGGAAATTCATACTTTTTTGTCTTTTAAGCTGTCAGAAGGTACAACAAATGATCTATTGACTAGCAGTTTGAGAGAAATAGCTTTGGTGCTGCCATGTGCCTATTCAGTTCTACCATCTGAAAAGGTAAACAACGATGGCTCATGCAATGCTAATGAAGGATAGAGGACGGATGGATTCATTGCGGGGAACTGAACTGTACTGTACTGTACGGTATTTAATATGATTTTGATGCACGGTTAGTTTGGCTGAGCTTAATAATATATCATCCTCAACCTTTATCTCGTTGGAATTTTTTTCACGGCTGTGATGATGGATGAGTCGATACTGACCAAGCTCTGCCTGTTGAGCATTTCGCTTCATGACAAATGGCGACGTTCTCCTAGAACTGCTGAGCCGGCAGTTAACGAGACGAGACGAGCAAAACAATGGCGTGTTATTGCCGTTCTGCGTGCGGTCGCGCACACTGGGTGCGATTGTGCGGATATCAGCACATTTCACTCTTCACTCACTCTTTTCTGGCCTTTTCTTCCTCATCTTGTTTTCTCTGTCCACCCACCATTACGTCATTACTCACTAGCCCAGCCTTTCAGGAGAGGTTGCCTCACATCTTCAAATGAATATTCCTTCATCTCCTCCCCGACTACCTAACTGTCCATTAGTGCTTTCTTTGGGTCCTTTATTATTATTATTATTATTACATGCAATGCTTTAGCTATGCAAGTGTTCTATCTGCCACATGCGGAGAGGACAGAACAAATACAGTGTGAGTGATGCCTAACAGTCATCGTGGAGCCACAGCTTGTCCTCCTCCTCTAAGCAATCATTATCTCCCCCTCTCTCATTTCCCGTCTCCTCCATTGTGTATCTCCCTCTTCTCGGCAATTACCGTTCCACCCACGTCTCTCCCTCCCATCCTCCCTCCTTAGAGCTCTTTTCTTTTCTTTTCTCTGCCTCCTCCGCCTCCGTGTTTCTTCATGTCCCTCTATACCAGTGTCTCTCTATACCCGTGTCCCTCTATACCCGTGTCCCTCTATACCAGTGTCTCTCTATACCCGTGTCCCTCTATACCCGTGTCCCTCTATACCAGTGTCTCTCTATACCCGTGTCTCTCTATACCCGTGTCCCTCTATACCTGTGTCCCTCTATACCTGTGTAACATCCTCATTCTTCTTCCCTTCCCCTGATCCCCCTTGTTGTTTACATGCTTCTGACTGAGTGATGCACAGCAGCGGCCTCCATGGATCCTGTCTGAATCCCCTTCATCCAATTACTTCACTGTGATGCTTGTTTCCTCTGAGGCCAACAGCGGTAACTGGAAAATAACCCTGAATGAAGTAAACCAGGGATGACGATCACTTAGTTACAGACGACCCAGAATGCATTGTCAATATATGTGCCCTGCGTGAGAGAAAGAGAAGGACGTGAAGAAAGAGAGAGAGCGAGAGACTTTGACTTTTGATGTGGTTCAATGAAGAATCTCACTATAAAGCTGCCTAATAAAAACCTCACCAACCCCCACTCCCACATAGAGCGAGAGAGAGAGAGAGAGAAAGAGAGAGAGAGAGAGTGTCTGTGCTTAGCCTGAGAACTAATGGTGCTGTAGGTACGCAGAGCATTGGAGGTGACATGGAAATAGCTGCTGTCATGATATAGATTACCACTGATCCCTGTACATCAATCATGAGATATTTGCCGTTTGTTTCTGAGAGTGGACAGCACAAGGCAGGCCGCCTCGCAAATGTTGCTTAATATGAAAATCCATGGCATCATTGGATCAGGGTTCGTATTCCCACGCATCTGTTGGGTATTATCTATTATGTACAGGAGGAGCGCAGTGAGTGTAAAACTCCTGCAGATGACCATTCTGTGAGTCTGAGTCTGAATCAAATGTGTGTGTGTGTGTGTGTTTTGATGTCTCAATGGTAGTGAACCCTGCCCCTCCCTCTATAACGGTCTTTTCAAATGATGACTGTGAGATGTTTCTATCATTTGTCTTGGATAAGGTCACTGACCTACGGTCTAAGATATTGCCTTCCTGTACCGCTCGGGTTGACTGTCCGGACCATGTTTCTCTATTGAGCCAGCTTAGTCCTTGGAAGAACTCACAGCCATTGTCTCCCAAATGCTTCCCTCCTCCAGTCCTCTTGACATTGTTTCAACCTGTCTTTTTAAAGATGATTTTGGCTCCTTAGGCCCAAACATACTCTCTGTCGTGAACAGCTCCCTTAACTCAGGCTGAGTGCCTACTTTAAACATGCTATTATTCAGCCACCTCTTAATACAGGGGGGTCCAACCATGTGCCATGGAGAGCCAAGAGGCTGCAGGTTTTCATTCCAACCGAAGACTACACCAGGTGATTTCACTGATTGGCACCTTTGACAAGAGAGGAGGGGGCTAATTAGTGAAATCACCTGGTGTAGTCTTCGGTTGGAATGAAAACCTGCAGCCTCTTGGCCTCCATGGCACATGATTGGACACCCCTGTCTTAATACCATCATTATGACTCCACGGCTATAGAAACCATCAATATTATACAGAAACGCAGTATAACAGGGCGTTGCATCACAGAATGAATGCCATTACTAAAGCAAGAAACCCAATTAACACAATTCAACAAGTCTCCTTTCACTGCAGCCACAGCTGTGCCACATACATCATATCTAGCAGAAGCATCAATATTAACCTAATAATTAATACAAACCTAATATTAATCTCGTCTCCCATCACTAGCATTAATCAGGTCGTTTTGTATTTTGCCTGACGTCCCACAAAACACTTTGTTAGTGGACAGATGATAATGTAAGTCTGCGTTGTTTTCAGCGAGAAAAGAAAGAAACTCCAAATAGTTGCCTCTATTTGTGGATCCAGCACTTTCATCATGTCCCCTAAATGAAAGTTCCTGTTTACCTAAAAATATGACACAATCTATCAGTCTTTTCAATATTTCCCTATTTTTCTTTTTCTTTATGTTGCTGCGTTTCCCTGCGCACGTGTTCGTTGAGCTGTAGATCCACTCGGGTTTCCCCAAAGGTTTTCAAAAGCACCGTTGCTTGTAAGTGTCCGGCGGTGCTTTGGTGTGTCGCTGCTGCCTTGGTTAGACAACTCAAGTTTGCAAACCCAGTGTGGCTCCAAACACCAAGTCGATCAGTTGCAAATAACAGGCATTCCCAGCAATACAATTTGCTGTGCTCCTCGGAGGCTGTGAGCCAGGGGTACCGCTCGTAAGAAGGTTTCTATCTATCTATCGTAGTTACTGAATTGAAAGTGGCGGACAAACGCTTCCCCCGGTTGGGACAGGCTTGCTAGCTTCGGGGTTGGCCGACCTTTCCTCACGATGTCCAGCTTTTCTTGAAAAGTCCGTCTTGAAAATGGCTTTGTAAGTATTTCTGCAACCAAATCAATTTCTTCTTTAAGTGTATTTCTTATCATTATGCAGAAGATACACAGCTGTACTTCTCATTCAATCGGAATGACCATAGAAAGCTCTCTACCTTGCAAGACTGCTTAACAGTTATCAAGGACTGGATGTCATATAACTTCCTTTAGCTTAACCCTGACAAAACAGAAGTCCTTATTATAGGCCCTGGGAGCATTTCTGATAAAATACAGCAGTGTACTGGTCCTTTAGCAGCAAATGTTAAGCAAGCCTCAAAAAGCCTAGCAACACATGAATTTTGAGTTGAATGTACTAAGTGAATTGTTTCCAATTTCAACTATGAATTGCATGAATCCTCAGCAACATGCAGTACACATGTTGACATGAGCCTCATCTCCATATTCCTCCCCTTTAGCAAACTTCAACTGACTTCAAACTGGGTCGCCCTCCTACTTTCATTCCACTTGCAACAAGCCTGTTGGGGCTATTCTGTTCTCGCATCCACCTTATCTGTGTTAGGATGATAGATTTCGCCTGTCACCTATGCATTATGCATGGCTGGTATCATCTGGAATAATGCAGGTGGCCTGTAAAATGCAAATGTGCAAATGTTAATGTTTCAGCCAGACTACAAGGCAGGTGAATGTTGAGCGGTGGAAAGAGGATTTAAGGACAAACTAGGACACCTCTGGTTTTTTTTTTAGACCCTCTATTTGTGGGTGAGATGGTTTATTTCCCTGTGGTCCCTGCACACACTGGTACACGCATGCGGAAGAGGTCACAGCATCACCTTTTGCATCTCCTTTTGCTCTATCTTTCTGGTAGTGGGGTGTGGTTTAGTGGTAGTAGGGGTGTGGTTTAGTGGTAGTGGGGTGTGGTTTAGTGGTAGTGGGGTGTGGTTTAGTGGTAGTGGGGTGTGGTTTAGTGGTAGTAGGGGTGTGGTTTAGTGGTAGTGGGGTGTGGTTTAGTGGTAGTAGGGGTGTGGTTTAGTGGTAGTAGGGGTGTGGTTTAGTGGTAGTGGGGTGTGGTTTAGTGGTAGTAGGGGTGTGGTTTAGTGGTAGTAGGGGTGTGGTTTAGTGGTAGTGGGGTGTGGTTTAGTGTTAGTGGATGTGGTTTAGTGGTAGTAGGGGTGTGGTTTAGTGGTAGTAGGGGTGTGGTTTAGTGGTAGTGGGGTGTGGTTTAGTGTTAGTGGATGTGGTTTAGTGGTAGTAAGGGTGTGGTTTAGTGGTAGTAGGGGTGTGGTTTAGTGGGTGTGGTTTAGTGGTAGTGGGGTGTGGGTTTAGACATCAGCTGTAGGTAGAGAGGCAGCAGCGGCTCAGCTGTAGGCAGACACACCTGTGAGAGATCAGGCTGATTAGCAGCCTGACAAGTATATGCACTTGTGTTTGACCTCTTGCGGTGAAGCTGGGTCCAGATTACAGACATACGCAACATGCACACACACCTCTGGAACGGAGTGCCTGGAAGGCACAGAGCGACTGAAAAGCTTGTGAACAGTTTTCTTTACTTTGCACCAGCCTGTGCAGCATATGTTTGAGTTAAAAAGTGTTAATTAAAAGACTGTGTGTGTACAATTCCCAACTCTACAACCTTCCTTCCATCTGAACCCTAGCAGAGGCAATGGACTTATCGTGATAATCCATAACTGTCCATAGCCAGTGAGTGTTTGAATGACAATTCCCAGAGTTCAACTTAGTCGGTTTATGTAAAATATGTCACTTCCTATATGGGAACTGATATTTAACACAAAATGTCACCGCTAGGGATGTACCCGAATCTGAATCTAAATCCGCACAAATAATGCGATGGAAACATATTTCTTCTACCTGAAGTTGCTCGTTATTATTCGGGGGAAAAAAAAAAGAAAGTCAGCTCCATGATTGACAGGTCTGTGCGTCAGACATTATGTTTCTTCAAATCAATTCATATTGTGGACGGCCACAACATAAAGATGCAGATTCTGTTTGCGACACAGGACTTTCATTTAACTAACTAGTTGTTTCATTTACAACACATTATTGAACAGTGATCGCTATAGTAGTCGCCCCACCGAGTCTGAGGCTGTGAGCTGAGCGTTCCCGGCTGTCACTCGCTAGCAAGACAGAAGCCTGGTGTCAATTACTGTTGTAAAGTAGTAATTCACGCTTCCTGTCCCTGACGAGATACTCCTCTCCCAGTATATTACCCAGTATGGCGGGAGAGAGAGCTCCCCTTGGTTAGTTCAACCTGAACTAACATGTACTTTGGCATAAACCAGGATCTGAGAAAAGGTTCCCGGTCAATAGATCCATAACTTTTCTTAGAGTATTACAACTGGCACGCAGGAAGTTTGCGACCGATACACCAGCCAGTGTACACCAACCACTACCTGGAAAGAGTCCGCCTGGAAGAAGTCAAACCACGTCCCCGATGCGGCGCGGGTGGTTCGATGGACGGGTTAAAAGAAGATCATTCTCTGAGAAAGCCCCGCACGAGAAAGAG
The DNA here is from genome assembly GCA_900302305.1 of Polymixia japonica. Classification (NCBI taxonomy): domain Eukaryota; kingdom Metazoa; phylum Chordata; class Actinopteri; order Polymixiiformes; family Polymixiidae; genus Polymixia; species Polymixia japonica. The sequence continues at coordinate 6,232 of OMKK01058634.1, read as the reverse complement.
ATAATCTTCCTCGACTCACTTGAACGTACTACAAGGACTGCTGGATCAGAACCATATCACACTAATAAATGTTCATACAGCCATTGAGCACTTCAGGAAGAAGCACAAGATCAAGACAGATGAAAATACAGCAAAGGAAGCCCAACCAAGGCGCTTAAAGTGGTTTGAAGCTTCACATGAGGAAAAAACATATTGAACCGCTGCTAGAGGTGTTGACGTAAAGATCCTTAAAGAACTCACAGAGAAACACAGGGGAGGTAAAGGAATTATCAGCCTTGCTGAGCATCACCTCCCTCACTCCAGAGAAAGGATAAGGAGAAAAATTGAACAACTCATGAAGTTGCCTGCGAGCGGGGGAGGTGGATATCGGCTCATCTCATGAGTTGGGCGAAACTTTAAAGGACTTGAAAGTCCTTGCAGAGTGCAGAGTGATTCATTGGACAGGACTTTTTAAAGCTACTATAGGTAACTTGTAGCGGCCTCTAGTTTGCTAGTGGTATTGTTTAACTGTCGCAAAGCCAAACTGACGTGTGATTGTTTACATTCATGACTGAGTGCGGCTGGACTGCTGGTGTCTGTTGAAATGCCAACATGTTCACAGAGGAGGTGAAGTCAAATTGCCATACTTTTATGTCATAATGTGACACACATCACGTTTCCTGGGACAACCAACCCAGAGGCAGGTGAAACCGCATAGCGAATACAAAGCTTCTAGGAAACTGATCTGAACCGCGATTTCTTCATTCTCCCACGGACATTACACTGTGCAATCACCAGAAATGTTATTATCTGTAAAAAGCATAAAACTACATATAGTTTAAACATAACAACTTAATTTTTTTAAACTTTTTTTTATTTATTTTTTTTATATATTTTTTTATATTTTTATATTTTTTCTTATTTTTTAAATTTTTTTAAACTTAAAGTTTTATTGTGATTTTATATAAACATTTCAATGATATTTAGTTATTTCTAAGATATTTCTTCATTCCCCTGCTGTTCTTTGAGTCACTTTCAAATTATTCCAAGTTCCCTTTGCTTTGTGTTTTGATGGCGCAACACTTATTATAAAATTCAAAGTCTTGTCATTGTCACATTCGATCTGGTTGAGGTCAAGTTTATCTAAATCAAAACTTCAAAAGTCAAGTCATCAAAACTGACTCAGAAGAGTGAAGTCTTGAACTCTCATATACTAGATGAAAGTGAGCAAATGTCATTTACTGCTCATTTAGATTCATAAGAAAAGACATAATCATTATCCATTACTTCTGAAGTATGAAATGAATGAGCCTTCGAAGTAATATTCTCCTGTCACGTTGTGGTTCAGACACAGTGGATGAAACAAGTTACTGTGATTAGTTTCTATGCTTTGTATAAAGCTATTCATTGAAGATTGCATTTAATTCGAGAAAGTTACAATGACTGCTGCATTAGTAATGTTTGAGAATGCAAAGGTATAGTGGAGGCTGAACTCACCAAGATTTGTGAGATTTGTGAAATTCAGTTTACCTATATATTGATTAATATTAGTATATATCGATTAATATTAGCACAGTAAAGTAAACAGTATCATGCCCATTCCTATGTAAATTACCTATATGTGGTGTCCAAGAAATGTATACAGTATATATATATATATATATATATATATATATATGTATATAAACAAGACTAGGTCAAAACCTAGTATATGTCTGGACTGTGTACGGTCAATGTGTCGCTAGAGGGCTTTTAATTTGAAACAGATACATCAGCCAATGGTGAAACTCCAACACTTGGCCGACCAATGGTGTAACTTGATCTAACATCCACGGGATTCAGTTGCCAGTTCCTCCTCCGACTCTCCTGGGTCATACCTGTCAACCCTCCTGTTTTTCCTGCCCTCTGTCCTCCCGTTTAAATGTTTTCCACTAATATTTTCCACTAAACTTAATACATCCAGGTGTTGCCTGGAACTAATGACAACTAATGACAACTAATGACAAACTAATGACAAACTAATGACAACTAATGACAAACTAATGACAAACTAATGACAACTAATGACAAACTAATGACAACTAATGACAACTAATGACAAACTAATGACAACTAATGACAAACTAATGACAAACTAATGACAACTAATGACAAACTAATGACAACTAATGACAAACTAATGACAAACTAATGACAACTAATGACAAACTAATGACAACTAATGACAACTAATGACAAACTAATGACAAACTAATGACAACTAATGACAAACTAATGACAACTAATGACAAACTAATGACAACTAATGACAAACTAATGACAACTAATGACAACTAATGACAAACTAATGACAACTAATGACAACTAATGACAAACTAATGACAAACTAATAACTAATGACAAACTAATGACAACTAATGACAACTAATGACAACTAATGACTAACTAAACTACTTGAAAGCAGTGCTGTACATGACATGATGTTTAAATAGAGCATTAAATAGAGAGTTATCTTTATCTAATTGTATCATCTGACCAGGGAAGTCGGGTAGGGTGCAAAAAAAACTAACAAGTCAGGTTAATCTAATATTGAATCAGAATCATAATTCTTTTTATTGCCGAGTATCTTTGCACATACAAGGAAAGTGACTTGGTGAGGTTGGTGCATAAAGGGCATAAGCAACACAATATAAGCAGCAAAGTATTTATAAGTATTAACATGAAGAGCTAACAGTTATTAGAAAACTATAACTATAAATTATGTGACTATGAAGAGCTGGAGGCAATGGGAGGGCTAAGGCTATGGACTGGGTATGAGGTATGTACGCTCTAGAATAAATATAGGTTTTTATACATTTGTATTGCATGTTTATGGAATTTAACACCAAAAAACGGATATAAAAGTGCGCACCAACACACCGTGGCGACCGTTCACGGCACCATCTTGATTGAGTTTAGTTCAAGTGCAATAATTACTTTTTTTGGATCAAGTAACAATATCATGAAAAAAGTGAGCGATACCGGGGCCATTTTTTTCTTAAGAAAAAACATATTTGAGAAGTTCAATTCTTAAATAAATACATAGTAATAATAAGTATAAATAATAATTAATCATATTCTAGATATATTCGTATCTGAGTGAATCCCCCAGACTACTGAGCTTTAGTGCCTTGATATTTAAAGTCTGTGTAAGGGACATTCAGAGATTTGTTTCCAAACACATTATACATGTTAGAAAATTATTGCTGAAAACATGTGAAAAGACTTTGAACTATGTAGCACTGAATTGTGTAGTTAGACCGTTAAACAGCTTTTTACCATTTTTGTGTTCATGATTCTTTGGGCGACCTGAAATCATGGCTCGATGGCTGGAGACTTAGCGTGACTCCTCCCTTAACACTATGTAAAACCTAGAGCGCATTAGCATCAGTAGTTATTACACTTCCTACTTCCTCCTCCAGAGGACACGCCTCCAGTGTTTTACTACACTTCCTACTTCCTCCTTCAGAGGACACGCCCCCAGCGTTTCAGAGTGAAGGATACTGCTTATTTTTTCACAATTTCGAAACCTAATTTTATATACTTTTTTATATACTAACACATCTTTCTGTGGTGTGACAAACTCGGACAGATATTTATTATTGCTTTACACAGACTTATAAAAGTTATTTCAACAATCCCATTTCTTCTTAACTTTAGTCTTAAGAAAAAAGATAAGTAAGTTAAGAACATTCTTAAGACATTTATTTGTGAATACATAGAAGAATTTTCTTCTTAAGAACCTTTTGTGAGTCTGACCGCAGATCCCCATTTTAAGATATTGTCAGAATTGTCTTGCTTTTCAAGAAAATAAGATTTGACAGTCAACACTATATTCAATGTATTTGTTAACATGGATATTCTTTAGTAGCGCAGGGTGCTTATACTCCATCTTCCTGAAGTCAGAACGCCTACGGGTTTGGTATAGGATCATTTTTCACAGTGATACTCATACCTCCCGTTCTGCTTCGGTGCATAATGTCAGCTGTGTTAAGAAAAATGTGACGAGGTGTCTAGGAGATGAATGTCTCCGAGCAGAAAAGGCCGGCTAGATGAAAGCCTGCGTTGTCCTTTACATCATCACTCCTGAACTTCTCCCTTCCTCACCTCATTCTCTCTGTTCTTCGCTTTGCCCCCACTGTCCTCCCCATCTTCCTCTACATTGAACATATCCTTTATAAACCCCACCCCCCGGGTGTTGCTCGGGGCGACAGACTAATGGGAGGTGGCAGGTCTGTATGTGTCCTTGTTTCAAACTCACTGCTCCATCTCTTGACCGGCAGGATTCAGCCATGCGTATGAGTAATGTGTGTGTGCGTGCGTGCATGCGCGCGCGTGTGTGTGTGCGTGTGTGTGTGTAGTCTGCGTACACGAACATTCACGCACATTGCCAGGTCATTCACTCTCGGCAGGTTCACAGGCTCAGGTAAACTTAGACTCATTATTTTA
>OMKK01058610.1:0-16601 GCA_900302305.1 Polymixia japonica | reverse complement strand
ATGTCTATGATCTAGCCTACTATACATGTCTATGATCTAGCCTACTTTACATGTCTATGATCTAGCCTACTATACATATCTATGATCTAGCCTACTATACATGTCTATGATCTAGCCTACTATACATGTCTATGATCTAGCCTACTATACATGTCTATGATCTAGCCTACTATACATGTCTATGATCTAGCCTACTATACATATCTATGATCTAGCCTACTATACATATCTATGATCTAGCCTACTATACATGTCTATGATCTAGCCTACTATACATATCTATGCTAGTGACTAGTTCCAACATCATGCTCCCTATGGGCAAAAAAATGGCGAACTTTTGAACAAGTGTAACGTTTTTCCTGTTGCACCTAGACTCTATTTTTCTTCTATTTTGACCATTAAGCTCCGCCTACTTAAGATTTTCTGCTAATTTGCATATTATGTTTTTTTTGTCCACTAATCCAACATTATCTAAAATTATACATGGTGAAAGTTTCTGAAAACTGTCTAAATTATTCTAGGGGGATAGCTTGCTAAAAAAATCCAATGGTAGTTTTCTCATAGCGCCACCTACAGGCCATTAAAGTGAATATTTGAACCAATGTAACCAATAAACCGTTGCAACTAGACTCATGGTATTTGCACATATATACATCTTCCCAAGATGAACAATTTTTGCTTTTTGGTCCATTGATGTCTGATGTACTGAATTTCTGCTAATTTGCATAATATGGCATTTTTCATAGTTTTATGCAATTACTTTTGCATAACTTTTGTCCCGTTTCACTTAGAGTCTTGACATTTGGTACAGACATGCAACTCCATGAGCTGCACATAATTGTCTGCCATAAGCTCTGCCCACTTAGATTGTCTGGTAATTTGCATATTGTGCTTTTGTCCACTAATCTGCCATTATCTAAAATTCTGCAGAGTGAAACCTTTTAAAACTTGGCTCAATTTTTCTAGGAGGGGGTAGCTTGCTGTAAAAAAAATCCACTGGTGAAATTTTCTTGTGGCGCCCCCAAGCTTTTGGGTTTTTATGGAACGCCTTTGATGTGGCGTGCCTGTCAATTTGCATGTTTCGCCATGAATCAGGAAGTTGTTGTAACTTGAATGTACATTGTCCAATCTGCCCCAAGTTTCTCCTGCTTGATAAGAGTCCAGGCCTGAACACATCTACATGTCAATATTGAGTCATAGTCACAGCGCCACCTACTGATAACAGGAAGTCAGCCTTATGTCACAAACATGATCCGATTCACATTAAATTTACATGGTGTGGTCTACACATGATATACAGCAACATGATGTATAATTAGTGGGTGTTTTCTAGCACCACACAGTAGACACAGGAAGTGATATTTAATTCCTTGGTGCAATGTCCTTTATTCATGAAAATGCATATGCATATCAGGCAACCTCCACTAAATGTGTTGCTGCATTAATTACCCACTTGTGTAGCACCGCCTACTGGCAACAGGAAGTGAAGCCTAGTTAACACAGTTCATCAGATGTATATGCAATTTTAATTGATTAGAGCTTTAAGAATTAATTTGTTGTGTCTGTGTGTGTGTGTAAACATATCCATGGAGATCATCTTAGAACTTCAGGTCAAGGTCATTGAAGTGTTAACGAGCTGCACCTGCCCCTTTTCAGGTTTTAGCAAATCAAACTTTGATTTCCTTGAAACAAAGCATACTGTACTTGTTCTGTCACATGAACCACCTCTCCACTCCCATCTTCTTTTCCTAGACTGGTGCCATTCGCCTCGCCAACTGTAACTTGCACAACCAGGCAGTGGGAGAGGGCATTAGTGGTGTGGTGCAGGACATCAACATCCGCCAGTATGTTGAACAACAGCAGCAGCAGAGCGACTGGGCCAGACTGCAGCCGGGAGGTCAGGGTCAAGGCCAGGCCCCTATGCTGCGACGCTCCTTTTGGCTGGAGGCTGGCTCCGTCAACTTAAACCTCATCACGGCAGACATAGCTCTGGCTGCCGACCATCCCGGCAAATGTGAGGTCCAGAGGCAATTTCTAGAACTTCATGATGCCCAGACCAAGAGGTAAACAATACAGGCAGTCCTTATATAGTTATTTTTCTCCACACACTCGTCATAACTCGTCTGCTCCCCTAAAGCAGGAAAGCAGCTTAATGACATTGTTAGCATTCCTTGTTCACAGCAAAGGCTACTATCCCTAGTTTTCATTTAGAAATTTGCTTGCACATAGCAGTACCCTTTGGCTTGAACTAGGAAGGCTAGCCATGAGCAAGCTAACTGGAATGCCAGCGCAGAAACTATAGAACTACTGCTAAATGTGCAAAAGCTAAATTGAACTTTAAAAGATATAACAACTAATTTCTCAATCACAATCTCCTTTTCCTGACAACTGATTATGACCCTGATATACAGTATAACCTTCTTTATCTGCCTTCCGCCTCTCTTTGACCCACCCTTCTCTGTTTATCCCTGCCTCCTTCTTAATCTTCCTTTGTCTTACCCCTTCCCATCCTCCCTCCTCTCTTCAGACTCTGGTTCCTATGGCCAGAGGAAGCTGGCGTTCGGAACAAGCGCAGCAGGAACCGGTGCGGCTGCCTTGGGGGCTGCAGGTTCTTTGGAGGTAACAACATAGGCCTGGACTTCTTCAAGCTTGAGGAGATGACGCCCTCGTCCTCATCAGCCTTCTCTTGCTCCAGTGCTGAGTCAGACATGTGCTATGGCCAGTCCCTGCTGCAGCCTGGGGATTGGATCTTAACCAAGGAAATGCCCAAGCTTTTGAATGGTACACATTTGTTACTGCAAATACTGGCTTTACACCAGGAATCAAGTTTTCAATTCATGAAGAAGTTCTAGCTCTAGATTTAATTTGGTGAAAATCCCCAAGAAATTATCAATATTTAAAGATCCCCTCCAGTTATCATAAGTCATCACCAATTAAAGTTGTAGTGAAGGTGCGTAGATACCCCCTAGAGCTTTCTCTCCGGTGTCTTCTTTACTCTGTTTCCCTCTCTCCTTTCCTACTGTCTAAATAAAAGAATAAGAAAATGCAAAAAGGGTGAGTGGACTGACCAGTCCCCTTTTCATGACAAACCAACCCCCCCCCCCCAAAAAAAACAACAACAACCCAATAATATGACTAAAGGAGGACTTTGACATTCAGTACCAAAACCATGTATTTTCTCTTAGGAAGGGGTATGACTCTGAAGAGGGACACCCACTCGCCGGGCCCACCTCCAGAGCTGCCTGAGAGACGTAGTCAACAACACTTGAGTCTCCAGGTGCCCCAGCGCTCTCACAGCTCAGCTTCTTCCTCAGAGGAAAATAGTTCCTCCAGTGCTGCATTACCTCTGCTGGCTGGAGAGAGGGACACCCCCTCACCAAGCACTGAGGAACGCATGTTCCCCATGAATGGCAAGAGCACTGCTGAGTAAGTAACTAACACACTGCCAGGTAGTTTTGGAAATGTTTGAAATTTTGCTAATATTAACCTGCTTATATAGTTAATAATGTCCTTCTAAACATTACATTTGGTCCTGTAACTGTCCAGCACTCTAGGGGAGGTCCCAGAAGGCTCGCCGGTCTCTCCCAACAGCACCCAGGAGCGTTCCTCGTTGCGCTCACCCCTCTGCTCCCCTCTGAAACGCCAGTCCTCTGTGCATTCAGGTCGGCTGGGCAGCACCAAGAGCCTGTCGGCTGCTGTCTTTACGGATAAGCCCCCCCCAGTGCTGTCTGGGGCTGTACAGTTCAGCAGCGAGGTGTCCCGCAGTGATGAGAACGTTCTGGACTCACCACGCCAGCGCAGAAGTTATGGCTCCTTTCCCTTCACGCCCTCTGCAGACTCCAACACCTTCCACCAGTACCGCTCTGCAGACTCCAGCATGTCTGTGGCCGACAGCGAGGCTTACTTCTCCGCTGCTGAGGACTTTGAGCCAATCAGCAGTGCAGATGAGGGTCCTGGGACGTACCCTGGCCGTAAGAAGAAGAGGAGGCAACAGATGCAGCAGCCACAGCAGCAGCCATACCACATGGAGAACTACAGGTTGGCTGAGAGGAAGGCATACCTTAGAAAAGTGGCTGAACTTAAGTAGTTAACTCAGGAAAGGTTAAGTGGGGCTCAAAATGAAAACGTTTAAAGTAATGGGTTGATGTTAATATCAGGAACAAGGTGAAGGTTAGGATGAAGGCAGTGGTACATTCAAAGCATCTCATGCTCACTTCCAACTGTCTTTCTGTTCTTATCTGTTAGTGGGAAATAAATGCATATTAATGAATATCCCAAGTGCTAACCTTGCTGGGTTGCTTGAGGCATTTACACAGAGAAGTTCATAGTTGGATGACTCCACGGTGTTACCTGGGGAGTCACACATGATGAGGGGGGCAGTTTGGGCTGGACTTCTCCTGAAGTCTACTACCATCTCTACCGTTTTCTGAGCATTCAGCTGTTGTTCTGGCTGCACCAGGAAGCCTTCTGTAGGCGGACTCACCCCCATTGGAGATTAATCTAATGACGGTTTTGTTGTCCGCAAACTTCAGGAGTTTGACAGAAGGGTGGCTAGAGGTGCAGCTGTTGGTGTAGAGGGAGTAGAGGAGAGAGCACACAGCCTTGTGGGGCTCAAGTGCTGATGGTCCGAGGCTCTGAGACAAGCTTGGCCAGTTGCACGTGCTGTTTCCTGTCTGTCAGGATGTCAGTGATCCACCTACAGGTGGGCTCAGGCACGCTCAGTTGGGATAACTTGTCCTGGAGAAGAGCTGGGGCAATGGTGTTGAATGCAGAGCTGAAGTTCACAGACAGGATCCTGGTGTAGGTACTGGGGGAGTCTAGGTGCAGTGGGTTAAGGAGGGGGTTGGTGATGGCCCTGAAGTGGGTAAGCATGAGGCGCTCAAAGGTCTTTATTACCACAGAGGTCAGGGCAACTGGTCTGTAGTCATTACTATAATTAGTATATACTATAACTAATTAGTATTTAATTGTCAACTGTGAATTTGTTACCCTCCTTCCAGCCGGAGCTCCATCTACCACAGTGTGGAAGGACCCCTCACCTATGTGCTTAATGGGGAACTGATTACTGAGCCACGAGCCCTGCCCCCCATGCTGCCCCCACTGCCGCCCCAGCCTCTGCCCAGCCACGCATCCCAGGCCTCCTTTGTTTCAGCGCTGGCCATGGAGGAGGAGGGATCAGTAGAGGTGGAGAAGACGGCCGAGCCAGGGCCAGTTACCCGACAGCCCCATGTCATGGCCTGCTACCAGAACTATCTGGCCCACTATCAGGTAAGGTCTGGTACCTTGGTCCATATTTGGTCTTCCAGCCAACCAATTAATGACCTTAAAGTTCTTCCTGTTTTTTTAGAAAAAAATACTCACCAAATGGAAGCAAAGTGTGATGATGTGAGTTTTTTGAACCAGAGGGTTTTATTCAACATGGGTGGTAACTTTACAGCTGTCTGTCTAGGCTAGCCATGTCAGAGCATGAAACATTGCATGTCATGTCACGTGGGAAATCGTTTTTCTCTGTGCTTAAAAATGTAGTTTTCTACCTAGACTAGTTGTAAATGACTTAAATGGACATTTTCAGACTTGATTCATTGTGCAGCACCAGGATGCATGTAACAAATCAAAAATGTCAAAAATCATTAGTAATTAGGAAGTATTCAATCTTCCATCTATAGTTATGTGGCCAGTACAACTAACACTCAATCATTCCGCCTTGAGCTGCAATCCTTGTATGAAAAGCGCTATACAAATAAAGTTTATTATTATTATTATTATTATTCACTAAAACATTTTTAATTCATCCTAAAATATAGCATATACGATGTGTTAATATACTGTATATATATGTGCAAATTACGATAAGGGTTATCGCAACTGGCTCAGCTTTACAGGTACTTGCCCCTGCACCATCCGTGAGCCGGTGGCATTGCTCTCTCCTTCTTTCCCTCCCTCAAGGCATCTCCCTCCAAACTGGGACTGAGTTGAGTGGCTTCTGCATGTAATGGGCATCCCCTTTCCTTTTCCTGTCCACCACTCAACTCCATGATGTTGTCAGCCCGTCACCAGGTTGGCTCTGCCACCGCTCATGCTTTATCCAGATTCACTGGGATGCTGCCTCTGCTTGCTTGGTGATGTTGGCTACCAGCCGCTTCCTAGCCGGGCCTTCAATCCCAAGCTGGAGCCCATGCCCTGCGAAGCCCCTGCAGCCGACCTCAACCGGCAGGTTCTAGGTCTTCCATCCATTCTGTTGGGTCTCGAAGATGAGGCCCTGATATTTCTTTAGCTTGCGCTCATGTGCCTCCTCCATCCTCTCTTTCCAGGGTACTATAAGCTTGATAAGAACCACCTGCTTGGTACCAGAGGAGAATATTGGGTCTGAGGCTAGTGTGGGTTATCTCCTCTGGGAATTTGAGCTGCTTCTTAAGGTCCGCCCGCTCACAGTCACTTGCCCTGGCCAAGACCCCTTTGTTCCTCATCTCTCCTGTTGCACTTTCCCCTGACCTGAGAAAGTGGATGAAACAAGGGCCATTTGAAGTTGTTTTAAAGTTGTTTTGTCTTCTTTTTTGCTTGCTCCACACCAGCAGTCAACTTAGAATCTGGTTGTGTCGCCACCAGAATTTCCCATCTGCCAGACTTGACCGACATGAGGAGAGGACATGCTCAAGCGTGGCTGGCCTTCCGCAAAGCGTGCAGCTGGGGCTCTCTGCCAACCCCTATGTGTGGAGGTTTGATGGAGTAGGCAGGACATCATACACAGAGCACAGCAGAAACTTGCCACTTCATGGCTACAGACTTGACGTGTCAACTTTCCTCTGCCTTGTAGACCTCCCTCTGCACCATGCCATGCCACTCCTTCAGGTTAGCCTTGTTCCAGCTTGCCCTGGTGAAGCAACCCAGACCTAGCCTGCCCTGGGCTACTGACCTGACGATGTCAGCATGATGCAGGCAATCCTCTGCCTCTCTCTGCTGGCTGACCGCTTGCGACCTGTTCTGACCTCAGTGTCTGCCTGGTGTACTCTTGCATCTTTACTGTCTAACAGCATCATGGCCTGGCATGTTTTTGTTGCCTTGTACACCTCGACAACGGAAGTTACTGCCAGCTGCAGCTCAGGTAGGTGTTCATCTTCCTCTCCAGCCTCTCAACAGTGGAGACAAGTAACTTGTAAACGAGCAGTGGCCAGAGCACCTGGGAAGCACCCCATGTTGGTATCCCCAGGCCTGATACTTGCTGGGTTAGCTGCTCTTCTCCAGAGATGTCATCCAGGTTTCAGCTTGAATGAGCATCTCCTTTACACTCTGCTTGTTGTTGAGGTCCGCCCTATACCACTTCCCCAAGCTCTTCACTGGTTTCTCTTGGACCGTTGGGATGATGTCCTCTCCGATCTTAATGCAAAACCGATCCCTCCTCAGTACCATGCTTCTGGATTTTGTAGGTTTGAACTCCATCCTTGCCCAGTTGGTGAGCTCGACCAAGTATTCCAAAATCCATCTCCCTTCAGGTACTCATTTCGCCATGATGGTGAGATCGTCCATGAATGCCCTGATGGGCGCCTGCCACTTTCCAGTACTGCACCCCGACGTAACTTCTCTGTTGACTTGATGAGAAGGTTAATCGCTGCAGAAAACAGAATCACTGAGATTGTGCACCCAGTGACAATACCCACCTCCAGTCTCTGCCAGTCAGTGGTGAAGTTCCTGCAGGTGAAATGCATGTTGAACCTGTTGAAGTAGCACTGCAAGTATTTCTGGAATTACTCAGGGACATGGTAGGTCTTCAGTGTTGTTTCCACTAGCTTGTGGGGTATTGGTCCATAGGCATTGGTTAGATCAAGCCACAGTACTATCTTTACATCCTCAGTGATCTTAGATATTACGCTGGTGTGCTCAAGACAGCCAGGTACCCCCGGAACTCCACCTTTCTCAACTGAAGTGTCCATATGTCCAACATGAAAGTGGTCAGCCTCCTTGCCAGAATCCCAAAAACGATTTTGCCTTCCACGTTGAGGAGTGAGATGGTACGGAATTGTTTGATCTCTGTTGAATTTTCTTCCTTAAGGATGAAGCATCCCTCAGCAACCAACCAACCGTCAGCAAGGAAGTTCTTCCTCCATGCCACCCTCGTCTCCTGAGCCTTTTGCACTACCATTTGGCCCTGGAGCTGATTTTCCTCTGGCCTTCTTCGTTTTGAAAGTTGTTGACTTCCTGCCAGCTTGGTTCCTCTGCTCCGAAGGGGATAGGTGGTTCAGCTGGTTTGATGAGTTTCTCCATCTCCTCCTAGCTGTCCTCCATTCTGGGCTCACTGTGGACTTGACGAAGGTGCTCCTCCACCTCCTCCTTTTTTGCTTCCAACTCCCCTGATCTTTCGACAGCAAGAAGTTTCAACGGATATTTGAATGGGTTCTTGGTGAAGTCCACCCTTTCCATCATCCATTACTACCTTTCCCTGTGGTGGCACTCAGCTCGGCACAAGATCTTAATGCACTTCCTCAGGTTGTCTCGGGTTTCGGTGAGTGCTGGTTTCTCCTATTGCTTCACAAAAAGCCTTATTCAGCCTCTGCAGATCGGCTCTTAGGATACAGTGTATTGTGCTCATACTAAGACCAATTGTTACCAGTGTTTTTCTTTTTTTGGTCAGACTACTTTCCTTTGCTTTTCTACCAGGTATCTAATTGGTCTGTCAAGCAGCCCACCAACAAGAGGACCTCAAAGTCCTCTCTGCATCGCCCTTTGGATCTGGACACACCCACCAGTGAGGAGAACTCTGCCTCCTTTGACCAGCTCTCTGTTCCTAGCTTCAAGGTATATGGAATGGGATATAACCTTTTGCGGGTACATATGGTACAGTGTAGTGTACATAGTACATGCTAGGAATGCCCTGATTGAGTGAGGTACAGGTATCGGATAATTTCCTAAAACTGATCCCAAGACCAATCTGTGACATAAATAGATGGACGGATGAATAGATAGATAGATGGATAGATAGATGTCAGAAGAAAAGCTAAGTATAATCTGCCTATTTCTCACATGGGATGTTGGATCTCATTACTGGTGATTAAAATAAAATATCTCAATCATTTATGTCTAGAGAACAGAAAATGTAAGAGTCTTAGGTGTATTGGAGCAGTATTCACTATCTGTTAATTGCTAAACTTTAATACTTGATATTGGCTGTTTTAGAATAGTATATATACAGTACATCACTAACAGATGTTAACATCTGTGTTCATGTTTAACTTTCAGGTGGTAAAGCATGGACTCTCAGCCAGCTCTCTACTTGACAGAGGAGTTCAACTGATGGGAGACACAAACAGGTAGTTGGGACAATTTCTTTTCACCCATCTCCCCATGTAACTTGCAATGAAAACTTTTCACTTTTCACATTGGTTTTGCATCTGTTTATATCAACATACTCAACATAAAACAAGTGGGCGCCGTTCCTTGTAAGTGGATAATTCAATTCAAAGCGGATTAGACTGAACTAAACTGACACAAATCTGGGTTACAGCAAACTGTAAACCTACTAAGTAATATATAATTTCGTTCTTGATTGGAAATGGCAACTTCTCAAATACAACCGTACATGTTTGAGCCTGAATCTGATCCAGAATATGAGAGTGGACAGCATGAACATCTGCAGCAACAAAGATTACAGCAGGATGTCTCTGTTTGGTGAACATGTGGGAAATGCACTAAAATGCTGACTAATGTGTAAAACATCTGCTGTCAGGAAATAACAAAGATAATGTAACTACTAAAATATTATTCTGCTGTCGCCAAACGACTGTATAGTATCTCCCTGCACCGTCGGTTATAGTTTATTGCTTATTACTTGAAAGGTTTTGTTGTAAAGATGTGCATGTGTCATCTTTCCCTCATTAGCTGTGATTACATGCACACTTTTTTTCATTCTGATTGAAGATTTCGGGTGAACTGTTTGATGAACTTGAACTGTTTGTCTTATTTAATATGGTCTGGTGTTCACATGTGCAGACGCATTTAATCAGAACAACTGTGTGATGTGCAAAAGTGATGAATACCTCATCATCATCATCATCATACAAAATATATCATCATCATCATACAAAATATATCATCATCATCATCATCCAGCGGTTTTTAATTTGTTCAATGCCTCAATCTATCCTGGTTTCCTTCATATTTTCGTGGACTTTGAATAGGTCATTATTTCTTATTTTTCTACTGTCTAGGCGTCCAATAATGTTTGTATCAAAAACAAACTCTCTGCAGAGGTCCAGTTCAGCTTGGAAGAAAAGTGGAGAAATGTACGTCCCCGCGCACTTACGTCAAGACAGAGGGCGAAATCAATAGTCGTGGCAGATCATTACAAAATAACAAAACCTGTAATTACTTACGCACTGGATTATCCATAAGGATTTAATTAATTCAATGGAATTCTACAAATGACATGTGGAGGGCAGCAATACGCCTTTTCTGCCTCTAGTCTGCCGCAAATGTATCAGAAGAAGAAGAAGACGGAGGGCATGCGCAGAAAGAAGGCAGCCAGTTCAGGTTAAATCGTTTACATGGTACAATTTTTCTTTTGATCAGTTTATGAAAAGGTTTAAACTACACCTCTGCAACAGATTGAAATTTCAATCGGTTTGGGCCTGTTTATTCTGATTGAGGTGTTTATATGGAGCATTTTTATTCTGTTTGGGCTCTTAAACCAATTATAATCTGAATATTAGGCTCCATGTAAACATGGCTAATGTGTTTGACCAGGGAACTTTTGTCACGGCCTGGAGCAGATGACCATATAAAGAAATGTGTCCTGAGTTGACGTATAAGGAAAAGCATATGTCCTCTTTAACACACGTAACCTCTTAACGTACTTCTTCATGTTTAGACTTTGGCTTGTATACTGTGTACCATGTGTGTGTGACTGTGAAACAGCCTGAGGGCAACATTCCTCAACTTGACATTGCTTTAACATGCATGATGTATGCACACACACATCGAGTGTCTGGTTTTAATGCAGTCTCTTTAAAGGAAAAATAACACACAAGATTACACAAGCTGTTTGCTTGCGTTTTATGGGTGTTGCAGTAAGTGATACCAAATTAGCAAACACAACAGTAGAATTAGATTTTCTTTTTAAAAATTTACTAAAATAATTAAATTTATTTTAGTAATATACCCAGTTTAAAATGATGTCAAATTATTATTCTTTCTTTCTTTCATGGTGAACGTGAGAGACGATAAGAGTGTGTGTTGTTTGTGCAGGTGTGCATGTGTACTGTATGTTAGTATGTCTCAAACTGTGTGTGTGTGTGTGTGTGTGTGTGTGTGTGTGTCTGTTCGCATGTCTGATTTAACTCTTAAAGCGATGACTCGTGACACGTGGAAATCCATGTGTCAACATCAATGACCCTGTGAACTCTATTTGAGTGACAGGTCAACCTCTCTCTCTGTCTCTCTCATGTTGTTTATCAGTCTATAAGTCTCCTGTATACCTCCTTTTCTCAACTTTACTTTTCTCTTCCTCTGTATCTGTTTCTCTTTTCATTAAATGGTAAAAAAAATACTATGAGATTTAAATGTCTAGAATTTAGTCTGCCTTACAGAAATGTGGTAATATCAAAACCTCACTTCAACGTTTGTCTACGATGCTCAATTGCAGACGTCTGATTTTGAACATTTTGCCGTGAGAACAACATGCTTAATACATTGAAGAAATCTCATATTGCATTTGTGTGGTCGGTACGTACCTCTGTTCTCTCTGACAGCCAGTACTGAGGCATCCTGGGGGAAGGACAGAGCAAAAGAGACACCATGAGAGAATGCATCACATTTTACTTCAAAACACTGCTTTCTTGAAGTTAACAAGCTGCTGAGAAGATGGTTGGTTGATGGTTTGTTTACCTTCAGGACCTTAGGCTGTAGGCGACAGGGGCATGCTGGGAGCTGGTTGAGGGCAGAGGTCACGTCTGGCGTCTCCACGGCAGCTAATGAGCTACACAGTGCCTTTACCGATTGGACAAGACGCTCCACATGCAATGGCAATTCCACCTATTGGCATGAATATGAGAGAAGAATTAATGTTTTATTTACACCTGTAAGCTAGATCTCCTGCATATTTACTTTGATTAGAATATAAATGATATCTTAATGTGTGTGTGTGTGTGTGTGTTACCTCCGAGAGGAGGAAGGATTCAGCTTCATTGTGAAAGGTGTCTAGGAGTAGTGTCAGTGCCTCCCTGTTCATAAACACATAAAACATATTCAGTAAGATACGGTTTAACAAAACAAATAAACAAAGAACAAATAAAAAGATGAAAAATAGACATGGGGCTGGGAATAATACAAATACAAATACAAATACAAACAAATACAAATACAAACAAATACTAATAGAAATGCAGAACAGTTTGTCACACTACACTCAAATACAGAAAAAACAAGTCTACATTCAGTGTAATGAGACAGAAAGACAGTGAGATAGTGAGGATCAAACGTCAGATGATTATACAGATGAGTTTAAAGCTGCTACAGACAAGATTGTGAGATGTTCATTTTGGGGACCCCTTGAGTTTCCTAGTGGTAATATTTTTACGCCACTTTATGTCATTTTTACATACAAAGCAACGGAGAAGCTTGTTTTATTGTTTTTTTTCCAAAGCCCAGCAACTATTCCTCGTTTTGTTTGACATACTTTGTACCGTAAATTGATCCTGCCATTTCCTCAGATGATGGCAGACAAAACTACATAGTGAATGTGAGGTTGCTAGGAACAGCGATGGTATCATTCTTCCACAGCCATTACAATATACAATCAAAATGTATTCCATAATGATATGATAAAAATGTCAAATAAGGCACTGATTCCCCCCGCAACCCACCTGGTGACAGTCTGTCTGATTGGCCGCTCCTGGAGCAGGATACTGTGGTTCATGGTGGACGCAGTCTCATCGTCCATCTCCTGTCAATCAAAGAGTTCAAGGGTCAAATGATGAATCAGGAGATTCAAGCTGTAATCATGTTGTCTTATCACCATCAGTGAATATCAAAGAGGAGGAGTACTTTGGTAAATGTAGACCATAGATGTGATACTGGTGTGACTGTGTATTTGTGATTGCTAATGTCATTGTGGTCTGCCTCTGTGAATGTGTGTGAATGTGTGTGAATGTGTGTGTGTTTATATTCTGACCGTGCGAGCCAGTTCTGTGTTGACAGAGAAGCGCTTGGTGAGGAATAGACGGATTTCCCAGTCAAACTTCAGACACTGCTGGATGTACTCCAAACCTGCTAATGTCTGACAACTTACCGACAGAGCGAGAGAAAGAGAGAGAGAGAGAGAGAGAGAGAGAAAGAAAGAGAGAGAGAGAGAGAGAGAGAGAGAGAGATATTAATAAAAAAATGAAAGAGCAAAACCAGTGGGGGGCCAAAGAAAGGGGGGATGGAAACAGAAAAGAGGAACAGTTCAAATCAGATCAAACTCAGCAGATACATTTAGCGAGGAGTTTACCGGCCGTCGGCATAATGCTTTATTCAAACTCCTCGCCCGCGACGCGTCACGAGACGACTGCTCCCCAGAAAATGAGAAGTGGGAGCCCTCTTAAGCATGCTGCCGACTTCCTCAGAACTGCTGTTCAGAAGACACGCAGAAGTTGATCAATTCCTCCTCTCGTCTCACCGTGTCCAGTGGTCTCACAGGCCATCTCCTCTTCCCACATCATCTTCTCCTTCCCAATAACTCTAGCAAAATTAGTTCTTCTTCCTCATCTAGGAAAGTCGTTTCCAGTGCTATAATGGGCAGAGTCTACGTAGTATAAATCACTCGCTATGCCGTAGGCACCTACGCCGACATCTTGTCTCAGAAGTAGAATTCAGCCTTAAGCTATCAAGATTTGTCCTGCCAGTTATGAGCTCAGGTTATTAACAGATCAAAGAAGAGAGTGCAACCAGGGCTCACTGAGGGTGCCAAGAAATCATTTAAATATGCTGACTCTAACAGAGGCCCAGCGCATCTATCACTTCCACATGGATATGGCCTAGATCATTACGCTGGGCCTCTTCTGACTGACGATGTGCAGGGCCAGATTACACAGCCAACATCCCTTCCTGTGTTAGACAACGCAACATGCTCCCTTCCCTATGCCGTCAACAGACACCTTCCACAGGGTGGACTGGGAGGTTGTGGGAGTATTTTAGGCTTAGGAGTACTTAAGGGCAATGAGCAGAACAGAGCAGAACATAAGATATATGTTCTGGACTGCTGTGCAGACACGTTAGGACATTCTTGATCTTGAGGTGCTGTATGAATGTGACCATCAGGGTGCCAGGATTACAAGAACAGATCTATAGGAACAGGAATATTGAACATCAAACACAGCTTGAACATCAAATGTTATGTGAGACACAGACCTGGAGCACAGCTACTGTAGATATACACATGGGTGTGTGTGTGGTATTGTTAAGGTATTGTTTTACAGGAGAGAGAGAGAGAGAGAGAGAGAGAGAGAGAGAGAGAGAGAGAGAGAACTGCAGGAAGTCCAGTCCTCTATTCACAGCCACAGGTTATCTGGCGGAAACACACTTCCTTACTGCCACAGGACACACAAAATACATATATCCACAGCTGCTCAAGTCAAAAAATAATGTCGTACAGCAGCATACACACACCCTCTAACACACACGAACAAAACCCACATTCAGCTGCACCAAACAAGCTCCATGTTAAACAGCAGCTGGCTAGATGAGAGAGAGAGAGAGAGAGAGAGGACGAGGGAGAGACTATGTGTTTGCGTGTGGTGTCTCGGCAGCGAGAGAGAAGCCAGGTCTAGGGTCCAAGTCATGATTTTTAGGGGGAAACCCATTGTGGCCTGGTCCAGTCCACATACATAAGTAGTGTTGGTTGAGAAACAGCCGCAACTGACATCTACATTATTATTATCATGAGTGTTGAGTCTACACCACAAACCACACTCGCTCTCCAAGCCAGTCAGGCCCCCACTCACTCTATATGTGTGCCTGGCTGGGTTCAGCTGCAGACTCGCAGGCTGCTAACTGCAGATAGAAAAGACACAAGCTAAAGTTTAGAAGCTGCTAAGATATGTGCAACGACATAAGCCTGTGGTGATGTACTGATGCTGACTTATTCTGCTGTTTACACTTATTCTAAGTAATTCGTAGAACATGATACTGTATGCGGTGGGTTGAGGTCAGCCAACTGTCATTTATCATTTCCCTCACATGTATCTATCAGGGTTTCGTTCTCAGCTGTGGCAGTTTCAGTGCTGTTGCTGGGCTATCCATGTATCTACAAAAAGTCTGTTTTTTCAGGAATGACGAAAAGAATAACTTTCTCATTGCCTCCCGTGAATTTTTGGTATCAGCCAATGTAATTCTAACCGGTTTCAAGGTCCCAGGTTCATGAAATTCACAAGGACGTGGTCCTTGTGATCACAAGGACTTTCAAACACAGGAAGACGACAGCTATGTGGTTTGTCAGCAACGATGCATCAAGATGAAAAATCACACGCTATGACTTATCACCAAATATACGTCCCCAAGGGGATAACTAAAGTTGTCTTATCTTATAACTATGATGTGATTGACGACAAAAGGTTAACAAAATCAATATCAATGTTTCATGCAGAAGTCTTATAAAAAGAACTCATAAACTCATAAAGAAGATATTACCTTCTTTATGCATTTAATTTATTTTATGTTATAAGGAGAGGAAGTTAAGCCTAAACCTTTTCTGTCTAATTTACTAAATTATTTTTTAAATTAAACTAATTTAATTACATTTGACCTTCATCTCTTTATTATGTGATATTGTGACGCTATCATAAGTTTGGCTCAGTATAACATAGTGGATTAAACTGTGAACGGAGAGTGTGTTCCCCCACAGTGATAGAGTGAACACACAGAAAGGATGGAACGTTGTCCTCTAAAGAAGAAGAAATTAAGTGTTAGTAACTGTTGTTACTTGTGTTCAAAACTTCCACAGATGATGTTCAAAATATATTTGTTGTTTTGGAAATACAGAATCACTGAGTGTCAAAAAAATAACTATAAATGTTTATATGCTGTACAATTTAGGTTTATGATTCATGGGCCATGTTGCTTCTGTTAAAAGACTTCAAAATGTGATAAACATCAAATAGTCTACATTATGCTATTTGTTGTTTTGGAAATAAATGGGACATAATTTATTAAATAATAATCTGATAATGCATGTGTTCCATTCTCATGTTCCTTCCTGTGCATACAGACACACATAAACACATGGATCAACAGAGGATTTCATGCATGACTGGCATGTCTGACAATGTGGAACTTTGTTTGGGGCAAGGCCTTCATGTATTTTCAGGCTTCCTACCCCACAGAAGAGCTCTGTCTGTGTGTGTGTGTCTGTGTGTGTAGGTGTGTGTGTGTGTGTGTGTGGGTGTGTGTGTTTGGGTGGGTGTGTGGGTGTGTGTGTGTGTGTGTGTGTGTCTGTGTGTGTTGTGTGTGTGTGTGTGTGTGTGTGTGTGTGTGTGTGTGCGTGTGTGTCTGTGTGTGTGTGTGTGTGTGTGAGAGTGTGTGTGTGTGTGTCTGTGTGTGTGTCACTGTGTTTCTGTGTGTGTGTGTGTGTCTGTGAG
>OMKK01058600.1:6628-19148 GCA_900302305.1 Polymixia japonica | reverse complement strand
CTTTACCCTTTGTTTTGCATCGGACCCTGGGGGCCAGCCAAGAACACTCAATGTCCCTTACTGAGTTGAGTGGGTAGCTAGCTGGTTGGCTGGCTGGTTGGCTGGCTGGTTGGTTGGCTGGTTGGCTGGTTGGCTGGCTGGTTGGTTGGCTGGTTGGCTGGTTGGCTGGCTGGTTGGCTGTTTGACTGGCTGGTTGGCTGGCTGGTTGGTTGGCTGGTTGGCTAGCTGGTTGGCTGGCTGGTTGGCTAGCTGGTTGGCTAGCAGGTTGGCTGGTTGGCTGGCTGGTTGGCTAGCAGGTTGGCTAGCTGGTTGGCTGGCTGGTTGGCTAGCTGGTTGGCTGGCTGGTTGGTTGGCTGGTTGGCTGCTGGTTGGCTGGCTGGTTGGCTAGCAGGTTGGCTGGTTGGCTGGCTGGTTGGTTGGCTGGTTGGCTGGCTGGTTGGCTAGCAGGTTGGCTGGTTGGCTGGCTGGTTGGCTAGCTGGCTGACTCCATTGTTGAAATGTGTGCAAGAGGTAGTGTACAGTAGGTGGTGGTATTAATCTTAGCTAGCACAGGCTGTATCCACAGTTTGGCTGAACTAGCTTTGCCTAGTTTTCATGCTGAATGTGGTATAATTTAATCAATTAATCACACATGAGATTCATCAGAATTCTGAACTGGAAACATACCCAAGATTCCTGTATTCAGTTGATTATTTCTGTTCCTATAAGACTCCAAACATTTGAAGATGCTGATTGTTTTGGGGGAAATGCAGGGAAAGCAGAGAGTGCTCTTTACTTCTGCACTAATGAACACTTTGCACAAAGCGCTTGACTTCTGCGTAATCAACCAAACAAGATTAGTGAAGAAAGGGGAAGCAGGTCCCCAGAGGGCATGTTCTTTTATCTCTTTGAATTAGATCAAGGAAAACTTCAGAGGTGCATTTAGAGTGAAATGCCACTGAACATCCTCAAAATCTATACAAAAGGATAATGCCAGGTCATTGAGCAAATTATCTTAAATGTCAAGTCAAATGATATTATTAACTATGATGAGACTTGGACACACAGATTTGATAGATGTGACGAACAATTTATTTGGATGAGCAATGTCTGTTATTTGAGGAATCAATATGATTTTCTCCTGATTGTGAATTGTTACGTTAAACTGATAAATTATACTGAAGCAGTGGAAGAATCTTTCCTGACTTGTTAACCAATCAAAAAATAATACATTTGGTAAATGGGACTAGATGTAATAAAGGCACACCCTTAAAGAACCATATAGAATTCTTTGTTCTGATAAGCCTGATTTAAAATTTTTTTATAAATCAATTATATAGGAGTGGGAGCACAAATTAAGTTTGAATCTAGGTCAACAGCTAACTTGTCCGAAAGGCTGTGAAAGTAACTCTTAAACTGTTGGTTTGTCACAATTAAGAATTATTAACCTCAAGACCTCTGAAGAATCATCAGATTTTATATGGAAATAAATATGCACCATATGAAACCACAGTTGGCTCTTCACATAATGATGGATAACCATTTAGAGGTTTGAGTGGTTCTGCAGAGAAATATTGTTCTATAAATTACCATAGGGTCAATGAATAACCTCTTTCTCTATAGTGTAGGTGAAACGTAGCTATGAAACAGGACAATTTCAAACTGATTACTATTGATTGAAGCATTTTGGAAATCAACTACTGTCACTATTCTGAGGATCATGGAAAGCAGGTGCAAAGACAACCATGCTGAAAAAAACAATAGAAACCATTACAGAAACTAATGGTTTCCATTAGAAAATACCAATAGCAACCATTGCAAATCAGTACAGCAGGTCCATTATTTAATGGCTTCTATTACATTGTAGTGGATTTTTGGACACTAATGATTTTCATTATATATATACCTAGTGATGTTCTAGTGGTCCCTCATGGTCTCTATTAGAACATAGTATTCTGATGGTTTCCATCAGATATGTCAATATAAACAATTACATACCATTAGAAACCATTACAATCCCCAATAAAACAATTAAAACCTCTAATAAAATTGTAATGGTTTCTATTGGGTTTTTTTCAGCAGGGAAATTTGGGGCAGGTACAGTAGTTAACTAACCTATTATTGCTAACCTGTTAATTATTAACTAACCTAGTATCATTGTTCAGGTTTATTCAAGGGACATCTGCTGTCTTAGAGCCAATGTGAGTGTACAGCTGAGTGGACAATGAGGTTATTTATTTTGTCTCAGGTAAGCTATATTCCATGTGCAGAAATAGCCCAATATCTAGGCCTTCATAAATTTGAAAAGCCAACACGATGAGTTATATAATAGTCATCCCCCAGTCATCATCCATCCAGAGGAATGTGTGTAGTAGAAAAAAGGAAGAAACCAAACCGTCATCTGACCAATGAGAAGAAACAAAGAGAAGCATGACAGGCATCTAGAGCTCAGCAGCTCAGGCTTCTTCAGGTAAGGCAGCAAGCGCCATTCTGCTTGGCTATTTGTGTATCGTAGACTTGAATGAACTGTGTTATCTTAACACACTGCATGAGATAGTCTGTCAATTCTCTAAATTTAAAAGGCCAGTGGGGAAATGCATAGCTTCGGAGGATGCACTACTTTTTTTTGGCACATCTACCTCGGTGAACTCTTTTAAGAAGCAGCATCTCTTGTAAGTGATGGATTAGGGTTGGGACACCACTGCAACTACCTGCAAACGTCTGGACAATGTTTCAAGCGTCAAAGGTGAGTTTTGGACCTAGTTAGGTATAATGTTAACAAATATACCACCGGCCTTCAGTCTGCACTTAGCAACACAAAGTAGAATTTAAGTCAAATTACTCAGAGTTGAAATAACTTTTAAGTTTTCGCCTCCATTCCAATTCTTGTCAACTCCTTTTTCTCGACCACGCATCATCTGCAGTACAGTAGCCTACTACTACTTAATCTTAATTACCGTACTAATTAATGCGTCAAGAAAAAGGCTTGGGAGATTACTTTAAAAATATAATACATTGGAAATCCACTGGGATATTCGAACTCAGAAACGGAATATTAATATTTTCACTTGCTTTCAGGTTATTTCTCTTGTCTCGAGTGTATAGTGTCGATACCGTTGAAGATCTGTTAAACTGGTGTAAATATTCTGCTACACAGTGTGTACGTAGTCTAAACTGCATACAATGTAAATGTCTTACATACTTTTGAGTAATCCAACAAGAAATATTTTTTTTTCTCGGTCCCCTGTCGGATAATTGATGGACTGATGATGGACTATCGACACACCACTATAGTGACACATTTCACTATACTTTCAATGTCTATATATGTAGAATATGTCACGGACATGAAACAAATATATAAATACCTCTTTTTTAACTCAACTTCTTCCTGTATCCGTTTCAAATTAAAAGCCCCCTAGCGTTATCAATAATAACATTTTATTATTGATGGCCATTATCAAAGGCAAACTCATTGTAGATAGAAAGATAGCGGGCTGGCAGCAGCGGCAGCAATGCTGTTACAGTACAACACACCCACATGCTTTCTTTTCTTTTGCACAGGCATACAATATGATATCAACGGTGCCATTGTCTAATGTTTACTGCTGTTTCAAACGTGTAAATGTTACATGAACCATCACTCAGCATGTCAGTTTCAGAAAAAAAAGCCTTTTTTCTTTCTAACAAAAAACGTACTCCACGCTCTCCGTGTACTCCATCCCACCCCCTTTGTAAACAACCAAAAGGTCCTGTCAGATGGCATTACATTTTTATGTATTTTATGTGGCAGCTGTGCCATCTTTGCTGTCCCTGTGCACTAACAATAATCCAACATTCATTATTACGTAACTCAGCTGAAAACAGATATTAATAATCTCAACATGCTGGAGTTATGACATCATCAGGCGCTGACTGACTGTGACAAGCGTTTTGGGGAAACATGCAACCCATACTGTCATGGTAGGTTCTTGGGTGGAGCAAACTGAGGCGATTCGCCACTGAAATGTAATGCTATTTCTGGATGATTTGATATCTGTCTTCTTTTTATGCCAGGGGACCATGGGCTGTCAGACGGCTTGCGAGGTGGAGAAACTTCTGAAACAGTCTCAGAGGGAACTACTGTGGAGCCAAAGACAGAGATCAACCATAGCTAAGAGGAACAGCCAGATGAGGGACAGAGATAAGGTGAGCGAGTGTTTGTTAGCCTGCGTGTTGGTTCTAAAGCACTGCGGGGCTTTCGATGAACAAGCTCTGATTCAGCCACGTCTGGACATAAGCAGGATCAACGCTTGCTGGTGCCTGCAACCTGACCTCACCCTGCACCCCACGGCCAAATCTCTTCACAATTGTCTGGGCTCATTACAAATGAATGTGGCCATATGTGGCTTCCGGTGACTGTATGGTCATTTCGATTCCCCGCGCTGTTGATGGAATTGTTTATCAGACACAATATTGTGGTGCTTTTATTTTAGTAGTTTCCTATTTCTCTCCAAAGGGATTACCTAACATGAAATTATGTAACATGTAGCCTACTCTATAAATGTACACCGACACAACTGCATAATTGTACTACATGTCAGAATGTTTCGTATTCATTTCAATTGAATGGCACGAGCAAGTTTGCACTATTACTTTGCATCAGTGCCTTGGTCAATAGGTAAACAAAGGGGAAGCGGATAACCAAACTACACCGTCCCCATCGATAGATTTCCATTAAAACCATGTAGATTGTTGGTAAACATAATCTAAACACCTATTTTGTATTTTTTGTAAGCCTAAGCCTCAAGTTTGCTTACATTGACTAGGTGCACAAGGAATTGGACTTACAATGATAGTAACGCAGTACAGGATAGACACACTAGGTGTAGGACAGCAGGTGACAGGAACGTACATATAGTGCAGACAAGATGAAATGTATGATACAGTCACATGCATACTCACAACATTACAAGGTATTTTTCCAAGGAGCATAATGTGCTTCTAAGTTGAAAAAGTTAGGAGCACGCAAAGAAATTTAGGAGTGAAATAAAAACTGTATTAAGTATACATATAGCATACAACAACGGACATACAAGGCATTCATACATTTTAAAAAACTATAATATATATATAAACTCTCTCTCTCGCTCTCTCTCTCTGATGCTTGTTATTTAATGTTTAGGGTCAGGGAAGTTAATTTTATGCTTCTGTTGAACACTTAGGGCACTTTTTCAGGGACCCTGAAATTCCATTATAAAGCTAAAATCAGCTACAGCAAAGCAGCAGAACCCTGGACGTAATTTACCAACGCTACTGGCCCATAGAATACTTACAAGGTATGACAACTAATACAGAATTATGTAGGTAAACGATCCCCTTGAGGCTGCTGCACACCGACAAGCAACTCAACCGAGCTATGAAGAGTGTATGAAACACTCGGCTCGGTGTCTCCTCTGAGTTGGTTACAGCCGGACATACAGTAGTAATGTTACGCAAATGTTAAGCGGGCGTGGCTCTCGATCTTCATCCTCGGCATCGGCTTCAATCAGCCACCGACGTGTCTCGATTAGTAACCCTACCATTGCTGGTTTTCCCAAAATAAAAGCTAATCGATTTAATTTCTCTCACCGCAGCAGCGCAGACTCACTCAACTGACACAGAGAGCTAAGCGGTTACGCAGACGGGCTTATGATGTTAGGCGGAAGTTGTAGTTTTTAATATCCCAATTGTGAAATCATGGTTAATCTTGTGGAATCCTTAAGTGAACTACAGTTTCTCACACACCAACCACAAGAGTTTGTGTGTATGTCTGTGAGGATGTGTGCTTTGGCAGGTGGGACTGGGTGGAGGGGTTTAGGAGAGCTGGTGGAGGAGGGTGATTGTTGTGGGTGTGAAACTGCTGTGTTGGTGGGTGTTGCAGGCGTCGATGCACCGGGACCTTCCTTCAGAGGTTAGTATGTCAAACAGGCGGTTGCTGCAGAATCTTCTTTGCCTGTGGTGGTCTTTGATGGAGGGCACCCAGCAGCGGTAGCAGGGGGCTGGGAGTGTCAGAGACCTTTGCTTCCTGTGATAAGTGAGGGTATTGACAGAGCATGCATCACAGGTGTATCACAGTCTCGTTCCAGCTTGTCCATGTGTTTGGATTTGGTGACACTTATTAAAGAAGCTGGATGGGATCTTGGCGACCTGGTTTTGGCGTTTTGGCCCAGGTTGATCAAAGTATAGTTTTTACACATATAACCTATTAACTGAATCCCAGTGTTACCTCATTCTGCAACTGAATGTCTAGTTTACCAGAGCAGGATTTAGGTAGCCATTTCCTCATATGGCTTTGCTGTTGGCTAATATGCCCATGACTTGATTGACAGCATTCACCTGAATATGCGTTGGGGTTGCAGGGCAGGCACAGGTCAGTTTGTTGAGTCTACATGCACTGACTGCAACGAGCCCGCAACCCACCACTGTTCAATAGTGCTTCTATAGGCTGAAATTATACAAAAAAACCCAAAATGTGGAGAGCATCTTTAACCTATTAAGCTGGCTCTTTGCTGTCCCGTATTCCTCTCCATTTCTTGCCTTGCGTGCCTTCTCCTGGATTACGGCTGAGCTCTTTTGTAAACCATGGCTTGTTGTTCTTGGACCTCACATTGTTATGTGGGTTATGCAGGCCTCTTCCTCTTCACAAAAGGAAATATGGGCGCACACAATATCCCTGGGTTCAAAAAAGTCATTCACACATCCAAAGGTGTGCCAGTCGGTATGACAGGTTTGGCCCTCTGTAGGCGGGGATCTTTTGAAGAGTATAAGTGACCCCTGATGTCAGCCATGTCAACTTTTACATATTTTGTCTGTGTCCACTGTCAACAGACTTAAAACATATATGAATTGACAACTTGGTAATGCTGATAGCATTACTGATAGCATCGCTAGCGAGGTTAGCTGCATTGCCTCAGTGGCCTGTGTGTGTATCTATTGCATTGCTCTGTGAATGTGAATGTCCTTTCCTCATTGGCCACCTGGGTCATAAAGTGGTGTTTCGGTCCTTTAGCTTTCCCAGTTGACACGAACTAAAATGAGGAAGCTTTGATGTGTCAAGGCAAGACAAACATAACAGACTCCTCGGATGGATGTTTCTGCGCTATCAAAGAATACATTATTTTCTCTCAAGGGGACACATTAAATCAGCAGCAATTATGTAAATGTCATTTATTACATCTGCATTCATGTATTATAGAATTAAAGCAGATTAATGAGCACAGTTTCCTTACCAGTTATTATCAGGAGACAAAACAGTTGAGTAGTAAATTTGCTGTAGTGTGTTTAAGCACACCATGCGCTGTGGGTTTTGAGTGATTTAGCTCTCAGCCCTAGAGGGGTGAGCCTACAGTAGTCCATAGTTGTTGATGTTATAACGACCTCATCAGGTGTGCTACTGCCAGAGCTCAGCTCCTCCTTGTGCGTTTGCACTCAAGAGTAGAGGACACGGGCGGGAGCGGTTGACATCAATCGTGTGTGATGTCGCAGTGCCTGAGCGTTAAGCATCGGCTGTGCAATAGAGGCTCTCAGTTGGGATTGCAGAGAGGGTCCCACTGGAGGGGGAGGGAAGGCTCTAAACAGAGGAAAGGAGCTGCTGTGGTTGCTAGGCAGCCAAGCAGAGGAAAGCGTATCTGTTTTCGGCCCTGTTCCTCCTCTGGTTGTTCCCACTTCAGAGTGCAGCGCCACTGACAGCCAGAGAGGGCAGCCAAACTGCATGCTCCGTGACCCTCTCCTCCATATCTCCCTACAGAGGAAAAACCCAGGACGGCCCAAATAATCCCTCTTAATACCCTTCTGCGCTTGATTTCCTGATCTGTGATTGGATGGTAATGTTCTTCCTGCTGTTTGGGACAGCTGATTGGTCTGGCCCACCATGCAGTGAGCGAGGGTTTGTCAAGCTGAGCCTCAGGGGAGCCTCTTTAGCATAATGACCCATGAGGAGGCTAGGCAGAGTCCCAATACCAGCCTGCAAAAACGCTGAGGAGCGCTACAACCGTGCGAGGAGGAAGGACCGAAGGGACGCCAGAGGCTAACAGGACCTCATATGACCTTGCCAGCTTCAATCATGGCTGTTCATCAGCGGTGGGGAGGGGGGCTGACAGTGTGGGGGGACGCGGTCCTGGAAGGGTTTATTGACGGCATCCTCCGTGCCTGGTGAGAAAAAGACTGCGAGAGCGACCAATTCCGATTAAGGAAGACTGAAGACATCCCGGAGAGGGAGTGCTGCCCAGTGCTGCTGTGCACTGCACTGCCTCTGCACCCCTGCGTGCTTGTGTCTGTGTGAGTAAGCGTGTGTATGTGTGTGTGTGTGTGTGTGTGTGTGTGAGAGAGAGAGAGAGCGTGAGAGCGAGAGAGAGTGAGCCGGAGAGAGCGAGTGTAAGAGAGAGCTAGAGCGAGCGAGAGAGAGAGAGAGAGAGAGAGAGAGAGGGGGCGTGTAGATGAGTGTGCTCTGCTGCACAGCCAGGGCAGTATGAATTGAATGATGCTTGCTGGCTGTCTTCTCTCCCTGCGCTGCCCGGCTGTGCCTCCCTCTGCCGCGCGCCGATGAACCATTTTATGCTACGGAGCTGCCATAGCCGTCGATCTGGCGCTACTGCCGGCTACCCTGTAAGCCCG
Organism: Polymixia japonica; assembly: GCA_900302305.1. Lineage (NCBI taxonomy): Eukaryota > Metazoa > Chordata > Actinopteri > Polymixiiformes > Polymixiidae > Polymixia > Polymixia japonica. The sequence goes on along the minus strand of OMKK01058600.1, from coordinate 10,535 downwards.
ACCCGGGAGGGAACAGCTGCCTCTGCACTTGCCCTGCGACCGCCGCTGAGGTACCGTACCGACGGCCGCCGAGCCTCGTGTTTTTCTCAGACAGGGTTCGTTGTGCTGCCTCTGCTGCAGGATCCCCGTGCTGCTGCCACGGGATTAAGGGTGATCACAACACGCCTCCGTGTCTCAGGCTCTTTGCAGCGCCTAGAAGATAGAGGATGACTTATTGGCACTTCACACAAGGCAACGGAAATTAGTGTTTCTGCATATCATATACCCTCCAGCTACACACACGCAGCACCACCCCCTCCCCTGCACATGCATTAGTCGAGAGAGCGGCGGATCTGTCCCAGCTCAGCAACGCCAGAAGAGGCAGAGGACGTTACACATCATTTGCATGTAATACGGATTCACTGTCATATAGCTTTGTTTGGTTATGTGAGTTTTTCGATCCTAATAGATTAAGTGTTGTATTGTGTGGACAGGAATGCTTCAATAGGCATGGAGCAGGGGTTTTGTTGTGTATGGCTGACCTGACATGGTTTGTGGGGTTAATGTTCGTTGCCGTTATCACTACCATCACTACCGTCTGTCAAAAGCCTATCTGTGTCGAGGCTATGCGCTGGGGAAGTTGATGGCCTTGTGTGTGTTTTCAGTTGAAAACAATCACTAGGGAGACGGAGGTTGTGTTCATGAGTGGGAGATGTGCATATAAAATGCTAATTAGGGAGGTTGCAAGTTGGAATTTGACATTGGGTGTCTGATATTGATTAATTTGCTTATTTGGGTTATGTCAAGCATTTGTGCAGATTATCCATCAGTATTAGACTTAGTGCAATGCCTGTTTTATTAATGGTTAGTGGGGCTGACTACAAGTGAAATGGATAATAATAATAATATATCACATTTATATAGTGCTTTTCCCACTTTGGTACTTCATTTCAAGTATGCAAAAGGTGTGTGTGTGTGTATTTTGCGTTATTAGTTGATAGGTTTTATTGGACATGAATGAATGGGTGAGCTGACAGTAACTGCATGTCCCCTTAGCTTCAGAGCTCAACAGCAGTTTGCATGAAACAGGGTCCATTAGATGGCAGTCATGCAAGATAGTGAAGGGGTGCATGAATATGTAGTTTGTGTGTGTGTGTGTGTGTGTGTGTGTGTTGTGTGCGTGCGTGTGTGTGTGTGCGTGTGCCCATGCATATGCGCATGCATACTGGCTTGGGTCTGTAAGCATTGGGTTTGTGTGTGCGTGTGTCTGTGTGTGTGTGTGTTTCAGCTGCCTCCCAAGGTCACTCATTGAAAGAGGTTCCATAATTGCTGTCACTTTGGACCAACACCTGCAATGTGTGAGAGTACTCTTGTCCCAAACTCACATTCATAGCTCCGACGCCTTGACAAGGAGGAACGGCCATTCATCATTCCGCCGGTTATCCCTGAACTGCCAGAAAGGTGCTTTTATCTTCACTATGCACGGTGCACATGTATCCATATTCCTTAACTTAAAATGTTTACCATAAAATGTTTGTGAGAGAAGGAAGAGAGGTACGGAAGAAGGGAGGAAGGGAGGAGGACAGAGTGTTGCATTTTGATTTAGGTCCAGACCTGGGTCAACTAGAATTTGTATACAGTTCTTAGCATTTGTTTTGATCTACTGGGCGTACCAAATGGGTAGGAATTACCGCATTAGGACAGTTCAGACGTCAGATTAGTTGTCAATCACTGGAAATCATACTAAACATAATAAATATAACTTATACTCAGATTTTTCAAATAGTCAAAATATTGTTGCACTGATTTTATTTTCGTGTTTGGCAAATCCCACTGACAAGGTACTTGAAGCAGGTACCCTTTAATCAATACCCTTTAAGAAAGTCTCTTTATGTCTATACTCAAATACCTTTTAAGAAGGTATCTTTAGGCCTATACACACATACCTTTTAAAGGCATCATATTTTGCTAATTTACAGCAATTTAAGTTTATCCTGGGACTCCACTAGAGTAGCTTTGCATGAATCACAGTTGAAAAAAATCCTTATTTATATTATACTGGCCCTTTATGCAGTGCCTCTGTTCAGTCTCTGTCTGAAACAAGCTGTATAAGCTCCTGTCTCTTTAAGGGCCCCTCCCTAAAAGTCCACTTTCTTCTGATTGGCCAACATCCTCTTGCTGGTGTGGAAAGAGAAAGCAAACTGTAAACCTACTAAGTAACATATAATTTCTCTTTCTTCTCAAATCCAAGCGTACATATTTGAGCCTGAATCTGATCCGGAATATGAGAGTAGACAGCACGAACATCCCCAGCAACAAAGATCAGGACGTCTCTGTTTGGTGTACATGTGGGAAATGCACAAAAATGGAAAACGTCTGCTGTCAGGAAATAACAAAGGTAACATAACTACTAAAATGTTATTTTGCTGTCGTCAAACGACTGTATAGTATCTCCCTGCACTGTCGGTTATAGTTGATTGCTTATTAGTTGAATATTGTAAAGACGTGCATGCATCATCTTTCCCTCATTGTCTTTGACCGGGGAACTTTTGTCACTGCCTGGAGCAGAATGACCATAATATGGTCAGAAATCTGGTCAGAAGTTGAAGTCAGTTCGAAAAAACTGTTTGAAACCTAGTGTTCAGAGCAGTCTGAAGCATGAGCTTTTTGCTCACAGGGATTACTTTATCATTCGTTTAGCTCATTATTTGAACCTTTGGCCACGTTTAATATGAACATCCAACATTGTAACATTATATATATGACAGCAAATAAGGAAAAGCATAATATGTCCCCTTTAAGAAAGTATCTTTAGGTCTATACACAAATACCCTTTAAGAAGGTTATTTAGGTCTATAGACAATCGCATATTAATATTCGGAATCGCATATTAACGTACCATTCATACAAAGTATGATGTGAAATTGAGTATGTAGTACGTTCCAACTGCATATTATGTGGATTTTGTGTACGCAAGAAATGCCCGGATGTATACTAGATTAGCAAGAGTAGATTAGCAAGAGACTGCTCGACATGCGCAGTCTCAACGGTAGCTCGGTAATGTTGTGATCGATACACATGACTGTCTTGCTTGAATATACTTCAGTGTGAACAGTCTGTTGGTAACGGCATACTTAATCGTTCATGTAGTACGCAGTATGCAGTACATACTGATGGGGTATGTAGTAGGCAGTATGTTAGTATGCAATTCTGAACACGACCAACGTCTCTTTGGGTCGATACACAAATACCATTTAAGAAGGTTTCTTTTTGCCTGGGTCCAGACCTTTGAATCCACCCACTCCACCAAGTGGACTGCTTGGTCTGGCATCATGACATGAAACAGCGATTTCTCGGTTGAAAAAGCAATTGATGCAATGGGCGTCGCGGGGGGGGACTAACGATTTGCCGATCAGCGCCACGGGCGGGACTAACGCCGTTGTCAAGCTGTTGTTATTGGTTAGGGAAAATCGAATCCCCCGAATCCCCCTCCCCCACGGAAATCGTGTGGAGGCAATGTCAGACTGAAGATGGAAATGGAGCGTAACAAGTTGACAACTCTTTAGGTCTGTACACAAATACCCTTTGAAGGTCTCTTTAGGTCTATACATAAAAAACGGTTGTCAGGGGTACATTGTAATGCGTGTTGTTGACAGCAAAACAGCAAAAATAGAGTGCAGCACTATATCTCAGGATGGTGATTTCACTCTATCATTTGTGTAGTGTTGATGGGCAACGCATGCAGCAATGGGCAATAAAGTGGGACCCAGAGTCGAAAAACCATTCAAACGTTTCCTGGCAACAGCATGTTCCTGTGTGATTAAAGCAGCAATACTGAAGCAAATCGGACAGTGTTGCCCATCTGATTTGCCCAGAAATTTGTAGTAGTAGTTGCAGAATGAACCATTACTGCCCCCCCCCCCCCTCC
>OMKK01058595.1:0-14635 GCA_900302305.1 Polymixia japonica | reverse complement strand
CACATCACATCACATCACATTACAACATAACACAACACAACACAACACATCACATCACATCACATCACATCACAACACATCACACCACATCACATCACATCACATCACATCACATCACATCACATCACATCACATCACATCACATCACATCACATCACATCACATCACATCACATCACATCACATCACATCACAACACATCATATCACATCACATCACAACATATCACATCACATCACATCACATCACATCACATCACATCACATGACATCACATCACATCACAACACATCACATCACATCACATCACATCACATCACATCACATCACAACACATCACATCACATCACATCACATCACATCACATCACAACATATCACATCACATCACATCACATCACATCACATCACATCACATCACATCACATCACATCACAACACATCACATCACATGACATCACATCACATCACATCACATCACATCACATCACATCACATCACAACACATCACATCACATCATATCATATAAGGGCTGAATGATATGGACAAAATATCAATGATTATTTTAGCAGATAATGTGATTGTGACATAACTTGTAATATCATTTTCTTAAGTTTAGAATCTACATTTCCTTTTCACGTAACTTAAAAAGTCTTTCAGTAGTATATTGTGGGAATACATTTACTCTCTATGTCAGTGTAACACTATGGGTTTACACTGTGTCCTCTTGGATGTCCCAGAGACGACCAGTCTCCTCGTCCTACATGCACCTAGTATGTCTGGGGGTCTGTAGACCTGACTCTTCTCAAGTCACACTCTTATTTACTATGTGGGTTAGGGTTATTTTAAAAATAATTAAAAAATGCACATATTGCAATCTTTGCAATATGGATATTGTGTTCCTTTATATTGTGATATCAATATGAAATCAATATATCGTTCAGCCTCATATGATATGATTTGATATCATATAGTGGTCTTGAAGTCACAGACTGCACCTGATTCTGAAGATACCTTCCCTGCAGCTGGTACATGAAAGCAGCCTGCGATCAGACAGTAAATACAAGTAAATGAAATAGTAAGATACTGGCCTACAGCAGGTGTATGGGTTTATAGGTGACAGGAACAGGGTACAGCAGCGTCATCGGGACCACAGAGCAGACAGAACTCACCGGCAGAGCAGGCATGACGATCTTCACGTACAGCTGGGAGAGACTGACAGAGACGGCAGACAGACACACAGAACACTTGCAAGTAAGTATGTGAAATCATGTGACGCTCAATCACATGGTTGTCATACGTATATATAAACACATACATATTTTTGAGGTTACATGTCATCTTCGACCACCATCTCCTTTTATTTGGCAACTGATGAAACAATTGATGAAAATAGAAACATGAGGTCCCATTGTACCATATGTGTCTGTCTATATACAGGTATACTGTGAAACTGAGTCGCATAGTGGTTAGAGAACTCATGCCATAATGTAAAGTCACAGGGTCAATCGCTGAAGGGGGCGATATGTGTCCATAAACAATGTCTATGATCTATACAGCACGTCAAACTATATCCTGCAGCAAGACACTGGTCCCCTACCTGCTCACCCAATGTAAGTCACTCTGCATAAGAGCACCATCTCAGCACCTACAAGAGTTAACGGAGATGCAGTGATGTTGTTGAAGGTGTATGTCTGGTCTTATGGGGGATCAGTGAGGGCTGACCTGGCAATCTCAGGGCTCTGCCTGACAGCCAGCAGGATGGGCTCAGTGTTGATGAGGACAGCCCAGCAGGGGAAACAGGCCAGTATCAGAATCAGAATCCCTCTCTGGAGAATGACGCCCACGCGCTTTAGGTTACCGCTCCCATAAGTCTGTGTGACACAGGTTAACAGTGGGTCAGAGATACACAAATAAGTAGAGTTAGAAAAGACCTCAACCCAAGGGTGTGACTGGGACAAGAAAACAAACTCAATCCAAGAGAGGAAGGTGAAACTGTTTTCATGTGGACCGTAGGGATATCTGGGAACACAGCAGTAATAGTCGAGAATATCCGGGATAGATAAATAAAATGAGAGAATAAACTTTGCTGAGGATACTACCTGAGATATGAGGGTATCACAGGTTGACGCCAAACCAGTGCCAATAGAAATACCACTGACGTTGATCACCTACAATGGAAAAAAAGACCAAAAACATCAATAAACAAGCACAGGTGCTTCATGGTTTTAAACAATAATTGGATAAATAAATTAGACAGATAAATTCAAAGGCAAGGCTTTAGCAGAGGATGACCGCAAACTATGATGCTTGAATCTTGGATGGCAATACAAATAAAGATTGGAGAGACTTTGTTACATTCCTACTTTGTTACGTGCGTACTGTTGCAGGCTAACACTGCCGCCTGTTTTGTGTATTAGTGTCCACTTAGCTTTAACACTGCTGAACTGCTATGCATACTACTTTGTGTTTATGTTTGTAAATGTGACACTGTGATTTTACGTTCTGCTGCAATCAAATCGCCCTTCGGGGACAAGCAATAAATATGAACTTGAACTTGAACTCCTCACCGCTATCGCCAAGGCAACCCCTGCAAGCTCCGTTTTCCCCAGGTGACCACAGAACACTGTGCTGATGAAACTGATCATAAACACCATCAACTGCGAAATGAACTGAAATAGAAAAACAAATGCAATTATCTTTCCTAGAAAATATCTAGATATAGATACGGTCATAACAGTCATCAAACTCATCAAAGAAATCATCCAAATTATTAATTTGAAAATGTAGAGGCCTAGGAGGTATCATATAGCCTTGTTTGAAACAAATGAGTTCTGTGGTTTACAAGTGGTTCAGTTGAGAAAATTGCATGGTTCTTTGTGGTACTATGATGGTTCCATATTGAATCTTGATTCTTTATGTGATATAGCTCTGCATTCATGTTTTGAAACTGAATAATTATGGAGAATGTTGGTGTAGTGGTATACTGTTAAAACCTTTAAGCCCTGAAAGGCAACTTCACAACAACTCAGTCAATTATAGTGTAATTAAATATAGACCAGTGGTTTTGGATTGGTCCTAAGGTCCTAGGTTGAAACGACCTTATATAAAAGAACAATTCAGTGATCTGACCTTAGGTTAATTTGACCTGTCAACTGTCAACTTAACCTAACCTAATGGATAGGTTAAGTAAACAATACTAAATGCACAACTACTGAAGGCAGTTGACACACTATTGGAACTTGTACGAGAGGGCAATTTAACAATTTAAAAACCCAGTTAATTTGTGGTCCTAATTATAACTAATTGGTTCCAACATGGTGTAATAGCAAACAATGTCATGGTAATATAGGGCACCAATAGCCTAATAAAGCATGTCTGTAAAACATATCTAACAAAATAAAATTGCATAAGTTCCACAAACCTACAAGTGGTACAAAAATGGGTTCCTCTGTGAGAAGACAATGAAAAAAATCTACATATAATTAGAAATATAGTCCGTAAACTTTACAAAGACTAGACTAGACAAGGTAATGACCTTGGAAGAGCAATCTTACCACTGGTCCTGCTAGTTTTATAAGCTGCAGGATCTCATTCCGATAGTCTGCAGGTATCCAGACCTTCATGCGCTTCAGACAAATCCCACAACACACAGAGTCAGCTTCCTCAATAACAGTACAAGGTTGCTCTACTTTTGAGGGTCCATTTAATCCATTTGTAGAGGCTGTTATTGTAGGAAAGTCATCCATAGCTATATGGGATTGGGCACTAAAAGGAATCCAATCTTTCAGAACAGTTTCCCTTCAGAAGTTACGCTCCCTGACTTTAAGGGACAGGACAGATGACCATACATGTGTTTGGAAGTTTTGGACCCGCCCACAAAGTCAAACCCCCGCCCACACAACTCACACACACCGCGGGTCACGTCTCTGAGGGCGGAAGAGAGCTGCGAGGGCAACTTCATCGTGGTTCACCCCAATGGGCAGGCCTTGCCCCAAAGGGGGCGGGTCCACTGCTTGTGACTATGGGGTCTTAAACGAAACGCATCACTGTAATTGATAAAAAAAACGCCATGACAAACATTGACAATCATTGCAACCTATGATGGGTTGTATTGTATTAGCCTACTTTTCAGCCCCTCTAACTGTGGATGCTGGTTGAGATTAATTCTATGGATTGTGTGTGTGTGTGTGTGTAGGGCATACTTACATGTGTCTAGTATTGCTATTATAAGTTAGCTTGTTCCTGAAGGTCTGCATGTATGTGACTGAGAGAGAAGACATTTCAATTCTTTCCAGAGTGTAACACTTCAGAATCAGGATCTTTGGAGTCTTGAACAGCAACACTACTTCCCACTCATCCCATGTAAACAACCTTTTTTCAAGGTCGTTCAAGGGAGACAAGGCTAATGTGGTACAGGCTACAGGTAAGGACTCTGTGTCATCATTATGTTGTCTCTGTCTCCAGCAGTGATGTAGCGGTAAATAAAAAGGTGTGTAAACTATAACATAAGGCACCCAGCCAACAATACAGTGAAAAATCTATTATATTGATATATTGAAGCATTTGTTTATCCTTTTCCCCTAAATATATCGTATTTTCTATAATTTACATCAGTTTGATACCTACTTACTTTGATGTATACTATTTATTCAATGAAAGATTTATGTCACCATAAAAAGGTGACACAAAGAGTTTAGGTGGGTTTAGTCTCCAGCATTTTTCATCAATGTAATATGAGGAAATGAGTGAAGCGTCTAAAGGCTTGAATAAAATAATAAATACGGGTTTAATAAAAATAGGTATCCAAGTAAGCACCCTGTTTGTCATCGTTGGTGTACCAGTCTATTCTTAGTGTCCTAGTTCTACCGGCCAAACACCGTGAGACTGTCCCAGTTCTGTCTTCATCATAAAGACTATCTGTGTCTCGAGAAACAGAAATGGTTGTCAGAGTCGTCTTGGTTCAATGAATAAGTAAACAAGGTGCAAATCGAAGACCAATTAAATAATAATAATAAAAACAAAACTCAACATTGTTTTTAATGGTGGGAGATGAGCATTACAAAGCAAGAGCAGACTTCATCATTCAGACATTCACAGATAAAATCCCTGATAAAACAACAAAGCATTTTATGGCTTATTATTACGGCATGCTTTGTGAGCACAGACGATGTTGAAGATTTTCCAGCATTTCTTTGGGGCAATTTTCTCATGGAGATCAAAGTGAAAAGTAATTCCTTTCCCTCAATATATAAACTATATTATGTTTTGCAACCAAAGGAAGCGAAACATGTAAACACAGTAAAACTTGAAGAATAAAGTGTTTCAACACAGTTGCTATTAAAAGTATACATAGAAATATTGTTTGCAATATAATGTGTTCCACTGTAGAGTAGTGAAATGTTTTGATTGGTTTAATTTCTCTGGTGAACATGCAGGTCAGATGAGTGTCAATACTCTTTAAGAAACATTCCAAGTGAAAATGCCGCAAAGCAACAGCTTATCCTCAATAACAAGCTCAGGGAAGGTTTTACAGTTACAGTGTTGTGACGAGTTGTATTTATTTTTCGTTAAGTTAACTTTAAGGACTTCAGGTCCACCAATGATTGGCTCAGTTTTGATTGACAGACATTCACAGAGACCCACATGTTGTATATCAACAGATCAGTGCTGTCCAATACTGATCATTGCATTTCTGGATTAGTAGGTTATCTTTTCCCATTCCTAGGCTCAGTCACTGCTGTACCCTTTATTTTACCATCTTATGAAAGCTTCCTGACTAATTCTGACTAAGTCTGAGGTCCCAAGGGTCTGTTTTTTCAGACAGTAGTTGTAAAACCTTTATGATCTCCGTCCCTTTGTCTTGGCTAGGTATCCCTTCGATTATAGACCCTTGATCTCAATGGGAATACATTATTTAAATCAAGGTTGAATAGTAACTAAACCCTAGAGCATTTGTTCAGGGTTTGCCGCCCTCTAAAGGATGTAAAGCAACGGAAATCTGCTACTGGCTGATCTTGGTGCTTAGGCGTCCATTGACAAACAGGTAACATTACATCACAGGCAAACCCTGAAAAAACGCTCTAGGGTTTAGTTACTCTTTAAATAAAAGACAATTAATGGTTGATAGCTACGTCATCATATGATGGAGGGTTTATAAGGTGCAGTATTTTAACAGGGGAATGGTCTGTGTGAGTATTGAAAAACTGGCAAACAAGAGAAAAACTAGCAAATGTGTTACATTTTCATAAACCATATCCGATGTATGTGTAAAATTACCATAAGATGAATGTGAGGACTGTAATTCACCCCAACCTTACTGTAATTTCAAAAAGTCATACGATACGTATATATCAGCATTCTGCTACTAGAGTTATAAAATGACATACACAGCTTTAAGCTTTCATCACTCTTATACTATATAATGAAAATCAAGTCCAATCAATTCTCAACACTTAATTTATATTCATAATTTCGTACTACTGCTGTGAAACAGAAATATGTACAGTCTGACTTGATACATGAATCAATTCTCTCCCTCTTTTTTGGTTTTGTAAACGATTAATAACATTCATAGCACTCCTCCTTGATCGCCCGGGAAATGATCAGATGTATAAGAGGACATTTAAAACGTAGGAGTGTCTTATAACAGAAGACCAGAAATGGAAACAAAAAAATAAATCATCTTGACTTAAGCTTTAGTCAAAACAGAACTGGATGAATCCAAGGCTGATGTACTGTGTGTGTGTGTGTGTGTGTGTGTGTGTATTTGTGAAAGCCTGCTACTTTCAGTCTTATGTCTAAAACTATGCCTCTAAACATTCCCAAATTCCTTCTTTCTTTGTCTTTACGTTCTCTTGCGCACAAACACACTGCTGAAATGTATTAATCTTAGAACGTATAATTAAATTAAAATGGCAGAAATGATAAATAAATAAAACATAACAAATAAAACATAAAATACATTCAAGTACATCAGTTCCTCAACACTGGAATGCAGGCAGGTTTGCTTTGACTCTTAGCGATCGTGAGGTTCTCTTTTTGCAGCTTGTGACGTTAATTCAGTCCACAGTCCAGTGCTTGACTGCTGTAATAATTGATTTGTGGGCTACAGTACGTGCACAGCTTATAGCAGGTAATCACATGCACCTTACCAACCTATGCCCAGCTAAGTTCATTTTAACCTCATAAAAGAACATACTGTCATACTGGTGATATTTGATGTCATGAATTGGCTCTATCACGTCAAAGAAAGTTCTTGTATTCACGTGAGCGATCGTGGAGCTCTGTCACACCTTTGTGTCTCCCAGGTAAACTCACTTCACCATCTACAGCTCCTCCTAACATGTCAGCTGTCCCGGGTCACACTCTTCCCCTAACTACAGAAGCTAGTGACCCACTGGTGCCCCTGTATATCTGGGGTTAGAGATCAGAGGTCAAAGGGGATCAACATGGAGGTGGTCATTTGAAAGTCTCTAACTATTTGTAGTCCGCTCAAAGTGCAGTGAGGGTACGGAACAGCTGTGTGAGGCAGAAGACAGAGGCAGTGAGTGCTGTGCACTGTTTGGCCAGCAGTTTGGTGCTCAGGTCCTGGCAGCTGCGTTTACCACTGGCCCGCTCTGCTGCCAGACAGAAGTCCCTGAACGACCGCGCCACATCTACCAGACCTGTAACCGCCTCTGCATTTCTCCGGTCGCACCGGTCGCAACCGGAGAACCAGAGGCACACACCGGCCAGCTCCACCAGGGTGCGGAAACTGTCGGCCAGGGAGAGGAGCATTTCGTCTGCGCTCTGGCCCACCCCGACCACCTTCTGGCAACCCGCCATTAGCCGCCGTGCCTCTATGTGGAGCACTCGCTTGTTCTCTGTGAAGTGGGTGGGGCATGTGTCCCTGGGGTGGCGGCCTCCACGACCTCCCACAGACCGGTCGGCTCCTCCCCCTTCTAGGATGGAGAGGAGCTGGTCCACGTCCCCACGGAGTGTTTGGAAACCTATAGGGGGCGCTGGATAGCGCTGCTGACGTAGCCTGCTGATGGTGTCTTTGTGCGTTTGAGATAGGAAACAGTCAGAGGCGTCAGACAGCGGTGAGAGGAGAGGGCTGAGCTCTGAGGCAGAAGAGGAAAAGAGGATGGAACGTGGAAAAGAAGGAGAGAGGGAAGCAGAAGAAAAAGGTGGAGGGGAGGCTGAGAGAAAAGAGGGAACAGGGGGAGTAGTAATCAGAGGAAGCCCTACCCCAGAAGTTTGGGTCACACCACTGGTCTGTGTGCGGCAGGAGAACTCATAGACCGTCAGCTCATCATCAAAGCTGTCCCCCCCACTGAAGCAGTTGTTGTAAACAACTGGGCAACCGCAAGCATCTACTGGCATTTGCAGCCCCTCAACCAGTGACTCGCACCCAGACGCAACAACAGAACTGCAGCCAAAACCCGGTTTCAAGGTTGGGGTAGAGCCCAGGAGGGCTGGGGTGTTTGTCTGGGACTGGTCCTCACAGATAGTAAACATCCCGCAGCCTGAGGAAAGTGTTTTTAATGGGCCTGAGTTCCTTCCTGCAGGTGGACAGAGGCCTATCAATGGCCTGTCACTACTGGTCCTTATTAGTTTATCTGATTGGCTATGAAAAGAGAGACCCGGACCATTTAGATTCTGTGTTGTCACCACTATTGGAGCAAGAGTGGAAGGTGAATGAATGTCCATTTTCGGACCTGGAATGTCTGTCGGGCTTGTGATTTTCTTCTTGGATTCTGGAGCCTCTTTTATAGGGCCAGGAGTGTCCATCTGTGGCCCTGAAGCACGCTTTTGGAGATCAAGGCTGCACCCTGGAGGCTCTATTATTGGTCCTGGTGTATCTCGGTTAGGTCCAGGGGACAGGGGCTGCATTCTGGATTCAGGTTTGGGCTCATTTCGGACAGGTGGTGAGCTTTCGTAAACCATTACCACTCTCTTCACCACTTCCTTCACTTCTGACACTGTAGAACGAGTAATCTCAGCTGAGGTTGTTTCTACAATAGCCTCCCTGTCCATGTCTGACCCCGTAACTGTGGCATCTGAATCATCTGAGTCTGCCATTTCCATCGCCATGTCCATTGTTTTTGTGACATCATCAATGTCGGTTATTTTGATGGTGATCTCGCTGTCATCGATGCTAAAGTCCTGAGAGGGACTCTGGGCTACATTCCCCACCCCAGCTTGGTTAAGGGTTTCCTGTGAGCGAGATAAATAGAGAGGCAGCTGTTGAATCTTCCCCCTCAATGTGGAAGCTGATAAGCGGCCCATGATGCTGGGGGAGCAGGTCTGGAAAACGAAGTGGGTCGGAGATGGAGGCTCTTTGGAAAGATCATGGATTGTAGCCATGTTAGCCTTTGTCAAGGTAATGCCAGGAGTAGCAAAGCTAGTTTTAGCTTCATTGACCTTAGCTGAGCTAATCTGGGAGCAAGCTGCACCACTTGGCATGGTGGAATCACTCCTGGACTTATCTTCATCTTCACTGGTACATGAGGCAATTTCACTCGTAGCCTCTTTATTGATTGAACCACCAGCATTAAATGTAGGAGATGTCACATTTACTGCAGCCCCAAGCTTTGCTGTGATGGAGTTTATAGTACTAGCATAATCAAGATCAACAGAAGAAATTCTTTTGACAGAGCGGGTGCTATTATGATCTTTAATGTTTGCAGTGGAAGGAGACAGAATACAAGTTGGTCCCTCAACTTTACCTTCAGTATCTATGCTAGCGTCAGTTCTGTTTGTCTGTGAGTCATTACTGTCTGGGGCTCTGTTATCACTGAAAGTAGAATTTAAGGAATTATTAACCTCATCATCTTCAAAAACATTGTCAGAATTGGCGCTGTCAATAACTTCATCACTAGTTGTTGTGGCAGAACTAACATTACTGATAGCTTCATCCTCGTTAGCATTGGTTTTGACCTCAACATGTAGTTGATCTTGGTTAGTGTAGTTGTGTTTAATAACTGGCAGTTCTGGACTATGAGCTTCACAACTTTCCTCGGGATTAGCAGAGGACATTTCGGTTAAGGTTTCTGTGTTTTCCTTGCCCTCCTCTCCACTCATTGACTGGTGGTTGTAGGATTTGTAAACACCGGGAAGTGGAGGTAGAGGAGATGTGGGTGAAGGGGGTGGCGGTGAGTGTGATAGAGGCTTTAAATCATCACCCACACCTTCGTCTAACATAACATCTCTATATGAATTTTGTTCTGTGGTCCTCAATTGGGGTCTTATTACATTATCACCCTTGGCATTCACATCCATCAAAAATGTAGACATGTTGCATTCTGGTTGCCCTTCAGCACCTATAAGGGGTCTTTCTGAACTTTCTGGTGAGCCCCCTCTCTCTCCCCCCTCCATCTCCTTCTCCTCCTCTCCTGTTTCTTCACACTTGTCCCCCTCCTTGATGATCTCCGATGACAATATATGACTCACGAACGGTCCATTCCCGGACACTCCAGTTAGTTCATTTTTTACTCGGTCCCTCTCTCCCTCCCCTTCCTCCTTTCCATCTCCCCTCCTGTCAACGCTCTCCTTCCCATCTGGCTCCACCCGGCAGCGGACAACAGTGATGGAAGCGGAAGCAGTCTTCACCAGATCTGTGACTGATTTGGATTCCATGGCATCAGGCTCCATTTCCATCTCTTGCTTCCTGGCCCTGGAGGTGACTTGTGGGTCTCTATCTTGATTCCGAGACCCAGAACCACCTGGAGAACCAGGTCCATGGGAGCGAGGTTTGGCAGGGATGGGTTTAGACTCAAGCTGGGCTGGTTCCCCCTCGGAGTGAGTCAGGGAGGAGACAGTAGGACAGGGGTTCTGGGTTTGTGCTGAAGGTTCTGGATCTGAGCTCAGCATCTGGCCATCATTGGCTTGTGCTAGAAGGTTCTTATGAAGACTGTTTGAGTCCTGGTCTGAATCTACATTTTGTTCTGGGAATGACACCCTGGAGGTAAAATTGGTTTCCATGAATGAACGGCGCTTACGGGATCTTCTTCTGAGCTGGAACAATGTTTCTCTCCCCCCTCCTTCCTCCTCTCCTAGTTCCCTGTCCTCCTCCTCCTTTTCATCGCCCTCTCCATCTGCTACAGTGATTCCAATGTCACTAAGGCTGAGTGTGCGTAGGAAGTCCTGTTTCATTTCTGCAGAATAATCTGGAAAATGAGAAAGAAAATGACTCAGCCAAACATGCTTTAAACATGAAGTGATTATGAAAATAGGGTTTTGCTTTTTTAAAACAAACCATTTGCCCTGTGTTTAATTGAAGGACAGTACAGATAAACACGAAACGTGAGACAAGTGACATGTGACATTGAGGTCCTAAGCCAGACCCAAACCCACAATATTGTGAACATATGGTATGAACATTGGTCCACTGACACATGAACTACCATTTTGTATCATGTTTTATCTAAAATATGAGACTTTAACTTACAGGTTAATTACACAAGTGTTTCATAAATTTGTTTATTTCATATAACTAGCAGTGTTGGATAAGACTGCACAACGATGAGCAGTACTAGCAAAGCTGTTTCCAGGCTATGACCAGCAATGGGTTGTTGGGTATGTTGTTCAACATATAGAACAATGTCAAGGCATCTCAGACGAGTTTTCCATGAACATCCTTTGTTCAATGTGCAACATGTGCAAATAACCAATAAATATTATGTATACTTACCACAGTCAAGTAAGCTATCTTATCAAGTGTTCATATCATGTGTTCAACCAACAGTGCAGAGATAAGAAGGCTTGCTTGACGTATTGATGCCTGATGAGACACACCAAACATAAAACATGGCTGTGTCTCATTAGGTGCAGAAGAAACATCTCTGACATCTAGACGTTACGGTAGGACAAACGTAGGTATAGGCCTGTGCCTGTAGTACCCCAGTAAACAATCCAGCACCGTGTGCAGTAGGTCCTAGCATACAAGTCAGACAGTGGTTAATCATAGACTGCTACTTTGCTAAATAGCCACTCTCTAGACTTGTCATTATCAAAACAGACACAGCCACAACATATAAAGAGATCATATGCTACAATTAACAGTCTTCACAGCAGGAGAAGAAGCAGCTAGGGCACTTCCCCTAATACTGGCCCATGACACCGGCTCTCAGTGCTCATAATTGGAAGTGATGTGTAATTGTTACACATTTTTGGACATCAAGACTAAGGATTTACCCAAACGGCATATAACAGCCTAAAAATAAAAGCTAAATCACCTCGAGGAACAGCCCCTGAGGTTGGGTCTTCAGGTGAGGCGAAGCGATCTCTGGCATCAAAGAACTCCTCGTCAGAACTGCTATCCCCAAAACCAGGCGGTGGCTGAAGGATGGGGACAGGCTCCAGCGCTACAGTCTTGGCCTGATCTGGCTCCCCCTGTTCTCTGTCTTCCTCCTCTCCTCCAGAAGGAGGTATGGGACGAGGGCTGCGTCCGCTGTCGGGCGTGACGTTGGAGCAGAGCTTGTAGTAGCAGCGAGCATCGCTCTGGTCGAAGTTAAACACAAAATCCATACGGGAGGAGGGGGAGGAAGAGGAAGGGGACAAGAGGTGCTGTGTGAAGCTACCCTCCTCGCCTGCTCCCCCACCTCCGCCTGCTCGTCTCACCAACTCTTCCACCACTTTCAACCTCCTCCACCTCTTCAGTTCCTCCTCCTCATCATCCTCTTCCTCGCTGGCCTCCGGAGGGCTCGGCAGGTAGTCCACCAGGCGGGAAAGCTCGGCAAAACACAGGAAGTTATCATCAGAACTGGGGTTGATGGATGGATTTTCCGTGTGGTCGTGGGTGACGTTGCTGGAGATAGAAGGGAGGAGGTGTGGGTCAGCTCCATCACCTGACCTCCTGCACCCGCCTCCTCCCTCCCCTTCCCCTTGTCTGCCTCCATGCCTGTCGAGAGCTGGCTCGACTGCGAGGTTGATAACGGGGTGGGAGTGAGCAGGAGGTGGGGTGAGGAGATGGGGGTGGGGGTGCGTTTGGGTGTATGGATGAAGTTGCCGGGGAGAACGGGGACAAGGGTGCCGATGAACGGAGGAGGAGGAACAGGAAACGAGGTCGTCCTCCTCCAGGGCGTCGAGGGAGTCGCAGGACGGGCTGGTGAGGACACGGGAGTCGGTGCAGCAGGAATCTGACGCCTCCGAGGCCGACGGCGGGTCTTCTGCCGCTCGACCCTCCCCTCCGCCTCCCTGCTTGTCCTCTCCTTCCTCCTTTTCTGTCACCACGTTCTCCTCTACTGAGTCAATTTCTGTTATCTGGATCTCTATTTGTCCAGTGTCCTGTGGTCTCTCCATCTTTGTTTCCTTCCCCTCTTCTTCTTTATCATTGCTCTTTCCATCTTCCTCATCCTCCTTTCTATTCTTAGATGGTGGAGACTTGTCTTTTTCAGTGTCAACATCTTTCTCCTCCTTTACTTTTGTATTCCTCCACGGTTTATCTAGTTTTTCCTTGCCCCCTTTGTCTTTCCCTCTCTCTCTGTCCTTCCTCTTTCGTCCCTCCGGGTCGGATGAGGACCTGATACGGGGGCGGGGCTTGTCGTCACGGGATACCGCAGTGACCAGTGCGCCCATATCCGTGTCTGACGAGGCGTCTGAATCGCTGGCGCACCGTGACACATAACCTATAAACACATACACAAAGATATATACAAGAACATATATACACAGCACACAAACATAACAACAATTGATAATTGTGTGACAATTGATAGAGAAAGAAAAATGTATGTATGTATGTACGTATGTATGTATGTATGCATGTATGTATGTACAGTATGTATGTATGTATGTATGTTCAGTATGTATGTATGTATGTACAGTATGTATGTATGTATGTACGTACAGTATGTATGTATGTATGTACAGTATGTATGTATGTATGTACGTACAGTATGTATGTATGTATGTATGTATAGTATGTATGTATGTATGTATGTATGTATGTACAGTATGTATGTATGTATGTATGTACGTACAGTATGTATGTATGTATGTATGTATGTATGTTCAGTATGTATGTATGTATGTATGCACAGTATGTATGTATGTATGTACAGTATGTATGTATGTATGTATGTATGTATGTATGTATGTATGTATGTATGTACAGTATGTATGTATGTATGTACAGTATGTATTTATGTTCAGTATGTATGTATGTATGTATGTATGTATGTATGTATGTATGTATGTATGTATGTTCAGTATGTATGTATGGATGTATGTATGTATGTATGCATGTATGTATGTATGTATGTATGTATGTATGTATGTATGTATGTATGATGTGTATGTATGTATGTATGTATGTATGTATGTGTGTGTATGTATGTGTGTGTGTATGTATGTGTGTATGTATGTATGTATGTGTGTATATATGTATGTATGTATGTATGTATGTATGTATGTATGTATGTATGTACGTGTGTATGTATGTATGTATGTATGTATGTATGTGTGTATGTATGTATGTATGTATGTATGTGTGTGTATGTACGTGTGTGTGTATGTACGTATGTATGTATGTATGTGTGTATGTATGTATGTGTGTGTATGTATGTGTGTGTATGCATGTATGTATGTATGTATGTATGTATGTATGTATGTGTTTATGTATGTATGTATGTATGTATGTATGTATGTATG